>WEIV01019322.1:2745-25144 GCA_013390005.1 Calyptomena viridis | reverse complement strand
ATTTACTTCCATGCTTGAATGGAAAGACTGCTTCAAAAACAACCCATGAGCTTGAGAGCTCAGCTAATGTGACGTGAATGAAAAACCCTGCTGAACTCAACTGGAGACTGCCAGGCTTGGTGCACACATTATGGGAATCTCCTTGGAAATCACAGTGAAGAAATTGAAATAACAATCGGAAATCAAAGAAATACAGACATACTACTTTTAATACAAAACAAAAAAATCCAAAAATATTGTTTGTACTAGTTTAGATCCTAACAGCCTAATCTGGAGAACTATGGAGAAATATGCAATCAAATGTCATTTATTTTGACTCCTTAGGTTGAAGAGCTTTTGAATGCCTCTACAGTGTGTACAACTGCTATAGTCCTGTATCAGACTCAAACCAGAAATCTGTAGTGCAGTTACAGCAGACTATTTCTCAGGTCTATTTCCACTGAATTTATCAGGACTATTTTGAAGAAAGATATTATGCACTATAAATAAAGATATCATAATCTAAAATATTAAAATTCATGAAGAACTACTCATTCCGTTCTGTCTTAAATAGTGTAGTGTACATTCCTAAGCAACAAGAAGCAGTAGAGATCCCCAGGATTTGATTTGACAGTCTAAAGCATCTCAAAACCAGAACTATCTTACCAGTCTAATCCTTGATCCTATACAAAGGGGAATTTTCAAAGTCACTTACATGTCTCAAACTATTGTCCACAGATTATAACAGNTGTATTTTTAACTGTAAGTGAAATGTTTCCATCATAAATTATGATGCCTGACAATTGGTGCAGTTGCAAGCAAAAAACTTTTACTGCTCTGAAGCTGTTAACATAGGAGGATTCATGCTAAGATGCTGCTAAGAATGCACCCTCGTTTCTAACTGGAATTTTAATTGTCTTTGCTTCTTCAAAATTATATTCTGCATATTTTTCAATTGTTTAAATTAATTTGAGGAACTAAAAATCTAATAAAGGTCACTCAAGTCATTTATCGACACACAACCTGTCTGCACCCCAAGCTAGACATACAGGACTGAGTAGAGCCACCTTTGTCTTAAAACATGGTTAGAATTCACAGTGATTTCAGCAGGAGCTGATTTAGGTCAATGCTGAACAAATTTGGAAATCTGACCTCAATTATTCATCAGACTCAGCACAAGTTGCAACAGATAAGAAAATGCAAGAAAAAAGTCTCCTTTTTTTTTAAATCCCATTGCACCTGCCAATGAATCTTCCTAATTAATAAACATTTGTTTTCTGAATACTGTATCTTCATCAAAACCACATGCAGAAGACGTTAACCTTTAAAATTTGCCCTTCCGTGCAGCTTAAATTACTTTGTTCATTGTTAACCCAAGGAGCCAAATATCACAAGTGCTTTAATCACTTAAATTAAAGTTGGAAGTTATGAGAAGACATCAAAAAAGTATTTTCTGATTTTTAGATGCTTAGGCTCTCTTACATGTACAGTTCAACATATCACATGAGGGTTTTTCTTCATTGTAACTTCTATTGCTGCAGTAGTTGGCCAGAGTAAATAACAGACCTGACAGAGGTAGTTAATAAAAGAGACTTTCTAAACAATGCCCTTTGCTACATCGGGTCCAGTGTGAAAAACAGCATTTCTGAAGCAAATGATACAAAATGGCATGTTTCAAAATTAGTATTACTATTACTACTGTAACACTGTTCCTATGGACAGCATGGATTACCAAATTTCACTAACAGCTTCATTCCAAACTACACTGACAGCAGCAGGCATATATGGCCTTGCATATTTGAAAGCATGTATTAGCTAACAACCTGGTACTTCTACATCCATGGCAATAATTCCTGGTATACATATTTCTAGTATGAGGACCAAAACTCTCATATCAATCTCCCATGGGATTTTATTTTATTAGTTAAGTAAAAGCATCAACTGAGACAGGAAAGCACCTCTTACTGAATCAGCAACAAATTTGCAAATACCCATCAGACTTTTTTTAATTCAGATTGTCTTTTAACTTGCACAGTTTACACGGAAAAACAGATGTAACAAATTTTAGGCTTATTCAATGACTCTTTGTAACAAGCAAGCAGCTTGTGAGTGGGATGGAGGGTATGAGTCTGATAAATTAATGAGAAATCCTTTTCTTACAAAGTACAGGAGCCAAGTAGGACTCTGACATTAGATCATTTATTTGTACTTCGCTTTACATTAAACACCTGCTTCTAGAAGGAAAGATACAGAAATATCTGTAGTGGTGTGCAAATCCCCATGGGTAGGTAGCTTGCTCCAGGCAGGTGCTATCAGGAAAGTGATTCACACATCAAGGATCCAATCTGTACACCTTACTGGTGTGCAGGAGAATCCTTCACATCATGTGATTAAAGGTATAAGGACTTGGTCCAACAGGAGCAGATATCAGAGGTTCTGCATCCCAGAGCAGGAACTGGAGACCAAAACTTGAACTCTTTTATTGAGTTTAAACTAAATCCTTCAAACTATCTTTACATGAAAATTACAAAAGACAATCAGGATACCTGAATGACTACCTGTTCAGTCTAGAAACTTCTCCTGTAACTAAGAGAACCAACAAGCTACGAAACAACAAGCTATGAAAAAGAAAAATAATTGAAAAAGTTCTGTTTCTATAGAGAATTACTAAGTGTTAAAAAAAAAAATAGTATTATTGATCACTGCCTTCCTCATACAGATGAGAAAGTCAGATTCTTAAATTAGGAAGAAGAAAATTGAGGCTTATTTCCATAGGAAAAACAACTTGTTGCTTTCAACAGTGACCATGACACAGCCTTCTGTGGACGTGTGCCCACTGCTACATTGCTGTTACTGAAAAATGTGTCTCTCCTATAGCAGTGTTTTTCAGTCAGCAGGACTATGGCTATCCACAACCACACACTAGTTAGAGCATGTCAGATTTACTGCAAGTTACACTTAGACACATATACAAAGCTTTAGAGAGAGAGAAAAAAAATCAGATAAGGTTAAAGACATAAATACAAATGGAATTTATGGAATCATTTAAGAGAATTGCTTTTGACTCTCGTCACATCCATATATTTGCATGATTTATTGCAGGCACGTGTTTCCCGCTGACACAGGATGGGCATTAAGGTCAATAACATGACACGAGTCGTGAGAAGGGAGATGATTCTTATGATAATGTCATTCTCCAAAAAGGCAGGATTATTTGGAGGATAATTATTTTAAACAACTTTCATAACAGAGACTGCACTTCCACTGAAGTCTTTACAAAAAAAGTCTAAAAAGATCAATCATATGAAAGCAGTAGTAAAAGCCAGAGTAAAAACCTTGCAAATTTCTTTTTACTACTATATCAACTGACTTCCTTTTCTTTCCTTTACCTCTGGAGGAATAAAGAATGACAGCAAATTAACTATTTATAGTTATAAAAATAGTGACTTCCATCTGCTATAACTTGGAACTGCTGTCCCAACAACTTGCATGCTTGACGAGATATGAACAGCTGAATATAATTAGGTAATGTGAGTGATGTATAGTCACTTTTCACTAAATACTCTTTGGAAAAAAGAATAGAAATATACCAGCCTGACAGTATGTGCTAGGTGCATTCAGATAATGAGAAGACCTCAAAAATTTTGGAACTTTAACTGGAATATTTTTGCCACTTTGGAGAGCTCGAGAGGACTAATATCTCAGCATTGCCATCCACAAATGAGTACAGTACTAAAACAAGCAGCAAGCAAGTTTGATAATAGATAATATTAAGACAATGATACTAAGAATCTGGAGAAAATGAGACAATATGACAATACAGCTGTTCTCATTTTTAGCCTACAGCACCTAAGCAACAATTAGAAGTTTTTAAAGTGTTTATGTGATACCTCATAGCACCATATTTTTTCATGTAACCCTAATTTTTAAAGATTTAAATAACAATTCAATTATTCACTGCAATATACAGTAGAGACACTGCTGTCAAATCAAGATCTCACCGAAAATAACAACTGGCAAACTGAAGCATTCAGTCATTTTCAGGAATATTAAATGTACTTTACTCCCAAAAGAGCACATCTAAACTTTGTGAACTAATTCACTAAACCAGTTTCTCACTTTATCTTCCCCTGTCTGAGCCTTTGTATTTAGGAAACTCATAAAAATGGAGTTTTTATTCCTTGGGACATATTGGGAGAAGTTGGTATAACTGTACTTCAGAAAAGATTTTTCATAGCAACTTTTGTCAACAGTATTTTTTTCATGTGGAAGAGGAGGAATAAAAACCTAGGTTTAAATGTGCCTTGAGATGTAGAAAATAATTTAGCAGACAAGGTCTTTCTCACAAATCTGCAGACATTATGAACCACTCATCTGCAGCCAGAGGTTTTGTTTCTTTAGCAGAATGAAATCCTTTTGGTTCATCACAGAGGAAAAACTTATCTTCTCTTCAATCACTGTTAAGACTTATTTTTCACTGACAGAGCACTTTTGAAAGGGACATTCTCTTTTTCCCCTGAACAACTCCAACTCTGAGATATTTTTCTCACAAGTTGGTGATAGAGCAAAAGCAGAAATTTTAATTTAAATGCCAACATATTTTCATCTTCAGAAGAGTCCAGATGATTACTACACTGGTAGAAATTAATAGCAAGGAAGCTCACAGGACATAAGTCTTTAAATAATCTCTTCCAGCATAGGAGTAAGTTTATTTTTCTTATTTAATCATTGCAGGCAATAACTCTTAATAAACACTTATAATTGAAGTCAGGTTAAGTAGCATGATGATAAACATCTTTTATTATTTGCTGAAGACAACAAAACCTTCCATTTGGATTTGTTTCAAATGAAGAACTAAATCTGAGGTCATAATGGCATCTAGATCACTAAATCCCACTGACTGCAAAGGTACTCAGACTTCCAAATGTTTCTGATATCTGAGGAGAAATCTCTGCCTTCTAGAGAAGGCTAAGAGAGTAGCTAACACTGAGTAAGACTAGCTATGACTACCTTTACTACACTGAGGAATGAATCACTTTTCAAATTATGCTTATTGAAGAAGGCCTCACTTTTCCAATGTGGACAATTCCTTTGTACTGAAGGTTAAAAACCATTGTTTCCCCTGCTGATCCTTGAGCACATATTAACCTTTAAAGAGTATGTGAAAGAGCAAGCTGAAAAAACTGTTGACAATTAATGGTAAGGCAGGGTAAGTTTGCTTATATTTTGTCACAATGGAAAAATTAGAAGCACATGCAGACGATCTACCTGCCTGCAATCATTCTAAAGTACACCCATGCAGAAATTAAGCCTCCTGAATGTGGGACTCAGCAGTTCCTTTTAGAACCATAATATAGGCTTTATTTATGTACATAAATAAATGAATGTATTTGTGTATGTACACAGCAATGTGCTCATGACCTCTAAAGACAGCACCCACAGTGGACTGGTGCTCTGCAATGTCAATCTATTTTTGAACTCTCACCCTCACATTGGCAGACATGGGTGTAACACACCCGTGTTTGCCTGATCAAAAAATGCAAACTCTTTGTAACAAATACACTTTAATATAGGAGGCATGGGATGGCATTATTACATGCACATGAGATTTAATAAACAATTTGTACAGATATTTTCTTCATTTCAGTTATTTATTTTTGCTTGTATGTATCTTTAGAAAGGCCAAGCATGAAATTGGAGCAGTAAAGTAAGGCAGTATTTATTGATATGACTCTACTCTGAGAGCTTTACAGGTGTGCAGCAAAGCAAGAAGGGTAAAGGGGCTGAATTATTCATTGAACCTTTAAGCATCAACAAATAATATTTACAGTTAAGAATTACTGTTTTGCAGCAGTAGGTGTGAGGTGTATGCATAAAAGAAAATAGATAATATAAAACCTGTAAGACCACTGAAGTATCTTTTTCTTATTAGTAATTTTGAGGGATAATAATACTAGCAAGTTATTTGCAGGAGGTATATAGCACAATTTCTTTTTTTCTTCTTCTGAATTTTACTTAAAATAACATCTTGAATACTGCACCTACTGTATCAGCTTCAAGGGAAAAAACTGATAAAAATTGATAAAAGGAAAAGTCTTTCTTATCAAGCAATTACAGCACTGGAATAAAACTGCTATTAGAATAAATGTAGTAAATAAATACCTGTTATTAGCATAAACTTAGTAAAAGAAATGAAAATATATGAACTACACCTAACAAAACATATATATAACAGTATATAACAAATATTATAACACAAGCAAGTTGTTACTTTTAAGTTCCAGCTTTCCTTTCTAATTCCACTTCTATGATAAATTTTCCAGACAAGTTCTTTCAGTTAAAACTTATCTTTGAGCTAAAAATAATTATTTTTATATTTTCCAGCTATTCAAATTTTAAAAGTAAATTCTTTTTTTTATCTCCACATCTGCAGCCAGATCCATTTTATGGAGAGAGGCATTCAATTAACTGGTAAATCTGAAACATCCTGTTGGTAAAGACAAGTGGCTGAAAAACTTTGTAACACTGCAAATGGAAAGTCTATATTACACGAGAATATGTAATATTGTTTTCAGGTTGAATTAACCTTTGCTCAAATGTATTTATGTTGCAGTTTTTGCTATTTGCTATTTTCTGGCAGATCCAGAAACATTAATATTTCTCATCCTCAACTAGCTTTAAGTGTCACGCTTCTGGTGCTCGGATTTTTTTCTTTCATCTCCTGCAAGCCTAATCCTTACGTTTTACCACCAGACTACTGCTACATCTTCTGAAGGACTACTTGCAGTATTATTTGACCAAAAAAGAAAATAAAATTATATGATGAGTTCTATTTTAACTTTGTAACTCAGTGAATTTAAATATTTTTGTTTTCCTTTTAATTTCCACTGCAGTTTGCTTCACCATATGGACTTTTCAATTTCCCTGTCTGCTGCTTATGAACCAGAGAACACAGAAGGAAACACGGAAAAGTGTGGCAGCTCAGCGTCCTACCTTTGACTGTGGCCAAGAACTAATGCTCGGGGCAGAGTAAGAGACACTGGGCCATCACACAGACAGTTTCCAAATATGCTCCACCAACCTCCAAAAGAAACCACATGGATTTCTACTTTGGCTTTTTGCGATTCTTCGAGAACGTTATATATGAACGAGTTAGTAGCTGCTGCTCCTAACAAAACCAACAAAGCAAGGCATGGAAATTTTGTTCCCTGCAGAACACATCAAAATGCCACAACGATGCCCTCCCTGAGTACGCTGGCCCTGCTCACCACTGCTGCCAAGACTCAATGCAGCTGCAGCAGAAACCAAGGTGTGCCTCGGGCTCAGTGGCTGCAGCTCATCACTGGGAGTACAAAAAGGACTGTTGGATGTCTAGACATACATTTCTATCCACTACTTCTGCTGTGGTACTACTAATCCTTCCAGAGGGTGGGCAACAAGTGTTGGTAATCTCTTATCTGTCACAGATAGATCCAGATGGACTGACATTCAGAGGCAATACTCATGGAGTGTCATTTCTCATATCTCACAAATTAGATTCAATGCTGGAAAGGCATTTAAGACACATATTGCTTTCTGTTTTCCACAGAAATGTCATAAAAAACATTTCCAAAATCATTGCCTGTATTTCAGCATGGCACAGCTTCCCTCATGTGACAAAAATAATTTCCTTAGTGAGTTATCATCAGTAAATATCCACTTGCTCTTTACCTATGCCAGGCCTACATACCACCACAAAGTAAGAGAGCTTAGAGTTTGAAGCTCTCAAACATTAAAACTAGATTGTGATGAATTCTCCTCTCATTTCCTAATAACATAACCTTTCTGTAAAAGAAATTATCTCTCTTGGTTTGAAGTCTGTACAAAATAAATAGTGTTTCCAGACAATGAAATAATTCAATTGCACTTCTGCTTTTAATTATCTGCAGCGACTGTTTATTATTTTGCTGTACTACAAAGAAGGACAGCTATGTATGAAATGAAAGCCAGGTAAAATAAAGCTTTTAATTTAATTCAGTGTTACTCCTTCAGCACAAGTTTTTTAAACTCCGTGATACGACTGTGAAAACAAACAGCTGGCTTTTACAGAATGACTCTATAAAGGAAAGTAGGTATGCACATATTTCAAGCAAGAGCAGAGTCCTGTTATCATGGGACTTCTGTAAAGCATGGCAAGGAGCCATTATTATCTGAGTACCAAATCTTCTGGTTTGGTAGCCAAGATGCCAGAGATACAAAAGTGTAAAGCAAATCAGACACAAAATATTCACAAACAGCTGATTGACCATTGCATCCACTGTAATGGCAATGTGCTGCTCTCCTGCTTCTAGTCCTCACTGATAAGCCCAGGATTGCTTTTAAAAGGACCAGCTCCTCCTAGCCATTTGCCTGAACCTCAAAAGGATGGTTCGGGACTGTATTGTCTTAAGAATGTGTATTACAAAAACTAAGAACTGGAGCAGAAACTCCCAGGGAGCCAATTCTGCTTTTGCAGAAAGGTGTGAATGACGTATCACATTCAGACTGTGGCCACCACGTGGGCCCTGCTATGCCCCAGGAACCTGTTCAGAATAAACTGAGCTGGAACTAAACTGTAGGAAAAGGTGAAATTACTACATAACTAAGTATCATGGTTTTCCTCTGACTTTTCTATACTATGTCTGCACTCTGTGTAGCACTTCAAACATAGGTCTGCTCTGAGAGGAAGAAGTTGATCCACAATCTACATTAGATCCCATTTTGAGCCAACAATTAGACCCACAAGGAGAATGCAGCCTCATTACTCATTGCTCTCTATCACAGGGGTTTTACAATTGCACCTAGTCCTATCTCCAGACTGACATTCTGCACAATATTTATTACCTTCTGGCTAGTGAGTGCATGTTCTTCCTTTTATGTCCTTTATCCCAAATTATTATTATTCTATATTTCTCTACATAGAACTGGAAATTCATCTACTCAACTTGAAGCCAAGCTTGTCTAAATCACTCCGAAGTTCATCACTTTCTTTGGCAGTTTCAGCTCAACAGAGGATTTCATCATGTTTTAAGTTCTTTCTCTTAAATCTTTAGACACAAACAAAATGCTACTTACTAGCTTCCTATTGAGAATGCAATCATTTCAATTCCCTTGTATCAAACTGCATTCACTCATGTACTTTCTGGCTTCTAGTCTCTGACAGGACCCTCAGTCCTCTGCCGTGATTTCTAACTTTGAACTTTAGTTATTTAAATAATAAACCAAATCCCAAGGAATTATTCAGGTAACTTCCCCGCTGTCTACCCAGACAGAAGAGAAATCTTTTAACACCTCTCCACAAAGTTTTCTGTATAAAATCCTCCAAAACTTTGGGGGGAGGGGGGGTAGAGAAAAGAGGAAAAATGACATGCAGCAAACCATTCAGTGCCAGAGACGTCTATCAAAGGGATCACTCTTTAAGCTCCAGATGGCAGGTCTCCTACAGGAAGCAGCTGGTCCTTTGGCAGCATGTCCTCAAAAAGTGCCAATGGCTTAGTCTGTCAGTGGCAATTCAGGGCCACCACAGGAATTTTATGCTGAAATTATTTCAGCAGTACATGCTAAGCCTTTGTTCTTCAGCAGCCCAGAGACAGCAGCCAGACTCACTGCTCCACCACGTACTACCCATCACACCATAGATGCTCTCTTCTCTGTGAGTGGGGACATGGGTGTACCATGTGCTATAAACTGCTTTTAACATAACCACAATAGTTGGTAAACTTGATTTATTAGTTGGGCCACTGTATGCAACTCCTTCGTGCAGCATTAATGTATAAAACATAGCAAACCTATGGTAATAAGCTGTATAAGAAAATGAACAGTAGGTCGTCTCTCAAACTCAGGGGATGACACTTTGACAAAAAGCTAGCCAGAAAGAGATTTTGCTTTCAAATTTCTCTTATTTATGATCAGCATATTTGTTGAACAGTTTCACCTCATTTCCTCTCTTACTCCATTCTACCAATCATCTAGAATATCTCCTTAGGACAGGAGATAGGTAGCTTGCTTTCAATCCTACTTTTAAAGCCATAAAATGTGTAGCTCCTCTCCCATCTTTATAAAACTCTCCTCAACACTTTAAAGATGCTGATCAGCAATTTCTCATTACAGCGTTTGTAAGACGAACATCTAACATCTCCAAACAGCCATTAAATTCTGTGGGTGTTCAGCAACCTTGTTCTGCACCAGTGTGCAATGTGCTCACAATTCACAGCATTGATCTTCCTGTATCAGCTACCCTGGTCCACAGAGAATGCAATTCCCCACAAATTAGAACACCTCCTAACTTACATAAGTACAGTAATATCTTAGGAAACAGACAATGACACAATGTCAAGACTTCCAGTCGGGCTGCAAAACCCTGCTTGCTCCACACATCAGTGGCACCAGCTGTAGCCCAATTAAACTCAACAGTGCACAGGTGTTCCCAGAAATGAGTAACAAAAGCAAACTTCCCTTCAGGGTTCTGAAAAAAAATTAGTTCTTTAACTTCCTTAGGCCTCCGAGCACAAAATGGACTGAGGAAATGGGAAAGAAAAAATGACATACAGAGGAATAACAACATGAATGACAACTTAATGTAATTCAACATGTATTTATAGTAAAAAATACGTATGCTCCCAGTTTACCTGTACAAACCAAGGCTAACAAAACATTTTAGGTCTGCTCTTGTTTTAGCTCTGTTCTAACCTGGGAAAATAGCATGTATAATCCAAAAGATGAAATTCAGCATTTCTAAATAATATTCTAAAGCTTCATCTTTTATCCACCATTTAAAAGCTATTTGCAGCAAAGACAATTTGGGGCAAAAGTAACTCAACAACCTGTCTAAAATTCTGGGCAACATTTCAATGTGTCTGTGAATAGAATGGAATCAATTCACACAAAATTGGAAACAGAAAATGTGACCATCTCAGTTTAGAAATGTGAAAAAGCTCCCAACTGCAATATTCCAAAGAACTAATTAAAAGACAAAATGAAAGAAAACAATTCTATAGAAATGCATCAATGGGACAAAAGCCCAGACAAAATTCACCTTAGAATAATCTATGTGATATAAGAAATCCATTTTCATGCTAAGAACTTAATCAAGCTAAAGATTTGGAGAGTTTCATTCACCAGCAAAACATTATTACATTATACCAATAAACCTCCTCCAACAAAATGAGCAAATGCGTGTTTATTAATTAAACTACTAGAGAGCCAAGATATTACAGTAGGGTTGTCAGCATGTAGGATTCATAAATTCACATTCTCTTAATAAAAGTAAGAGCATTTATACCAAATAATTGATCTTATTTTCTTAATAGAAGTTATAAGAGAAGCTGTGGGGCTGTATAGAGAGCAAAATCAACAAAAAATTAATTACACTGTGAATGGCAGCATTTTCAATTTAAAGCAATATTTATCTTTATTGATAGGACCAGTCAATATCATAGAATATAACTGGCAAATGGTCAATTGTCTTATAAATTATTCAAATATACTGACTGGCAACACAGCAGATTTTAAGCTCATGAAAGACATTAATTAGTAATACTCTTAGTACTTACTTATGGAACAGATTTATTTTTTGTAATTTTATAAAGTAACAATGGTCCTACAAAATTAATAGGTCAATACAGGAAAAGTGGGTGTTCAGAACCTCATAACACTTAATAAGGGAAAATAATGCAGCTTCATTGGGTGGACCATGAAACATTAACTCCTAAAATAATAATTTCAACTGGAGCATGATAATGTGGAATACTTTGGTCCTGCAGATGGGTAGATACAACCAACTCATTAACAGATGCCATTTTTAATAGTTTTGCTTACCTGACATGTTATCAGTTATAAATGATAGAGCACATTGGTCTCTAATTAATTAACACAGGAGTGGCAGAAGGGAGCTGGCCCAAAACGAGATTTTGCAAGCCCTCAGAAGTAGTTCAGAAAAGTTGTGTTTCTGGCTAATAGATCTCATGTATTCAGCCAAACTCTGTGATGTTCTACAGGTTTATTTTAAGTTGAAAATTAAGAATGAAATAGGGCAAGAGAAACAATACCTTGTGAACTGAACTGGTCTCTGGGACCACAAATTTTATACTGTTTATATTTGTATATATTTGATATACCAGAGTGTATGACTGTTACCAACCCATACCTACTGCATCAAATCAAAGCACTTCAAAAGAGACAAAAAGAGACAAAGTTCCACACATTTCCTGAAAAATCTATTCTATTTTTATTTACTCTAGAGAAAAAGGCTCAGAGGCAGGATTGGATCTGTCTGTGCTGAGCTCAGATCACACCCCTCCTTTTTAAACAGCTGATGCTAATTGCTACATACACAGAAAAAAAGAGTTTTTCAAAGCTATAGTCATTTATATTTATAACATAGAATATAATAAAATTATATTTATATGTTGGGGTTTTTTTCAAACTGCAAGCAAAAATAATGACCCTCTTTTCTCGTTCTTCTCATTGTTGATGATGCTTGATGGCAATTGCACTTGTGAACAACTGGGTTGTTTTGTTTGTTTGTTTTGGTTTTTAATTGGGGTTGCATGGAAATAGAAACCTGAGAGTGAAAATCTGAAAAGTTTGTCTTCAGATTTCACAAGACTTAGTCCATTGAATCAAATATACAGTCTGAAGGTCAGTCAGGAAGCTGGCTTTTCAAAAAGCTTTTCATATGCTTGGTCTGGTTCCCTGCCGAGTGCCAATTTGATATACCAGAGTGTATGACTGTTACCAACCCATACCTACTGCATCAAATCAAAGCACTTCTAAAGAGACAAAAAGAGACAAAGTTCCACACATTTCCTGAAAAATCTATTCTATTTTTATTTACTCTAGAGAAAAAGGCTCAGAGGCAGGATTGGATCTGTCTGTGCTGAGCTCAGATCACACCCCTCCTTTTTAAACAGCTGATGCTAATTGCTACATACACAGAAAAAAAGAGTTTTTCAAAGCTATAGTCATTTATATTTATAACATAGAATATAATAAAATTATATTTATATGTTGGGGTTTTTTTCAAACTGCAAGCAAAAATAATGACCCTCTTTTCTCGTTCTTCTCATTGTTGATGATGCTTGATGGCAATTGCACTTGTGAACAACTGGGTTGTTTTGTTTGTTTGTTTTGGTTTTTAATTGGGGTTGCATGGAAATAGAAACCTGAGAGTGAAAATCTGAAAAGTTTGTCTTCAGATTTCACAAGACTTAGTCCATTGAATCAAATATACAGTCTGAAGGTCAGTCAGGAAGCTGGCTTTTCAAATGCTTGGTCTGGTTCCCTGCCAAGTGCCAAATGGCTACCTTGAACTCTGGAAAACCAGTGCTGCAGACACCTCAAAACTTCTGCCTAGGTCCAGTCTGAAAAAAGCCTTATTATTTTGAGAGTAAAGTTTCTGCTTTTCCAGCAGTACTGTGCTTTCACAAAGACTCAAATGGTCAAAGGCAAATCAAATTGATCATAAAGGTGAAAGTCAAGAGATGGCTACATGATGTCACAATTACTTCAAGTAGTGATAGTTTTGCTGTTCATGGTTTGGCAATGCTGGTACATTGCTAGTGAGACACAGCATTTTATGTCTGCTTTCAAAAGCCACTCTGAGTTAACGGTGGTGGAACAGCTCTTTTCTAAAAACCTTGCTTACTATTGGGGAACAACTGGATGAAAACAAGAAAAGAATTAATTTTTTTCAATCTTTGAACTCATTACTTTTGTTCTGGGTAGCCTGTAATTGTAACTAATGTGCTCTGGACAGTGCATGGAGCTGACATTTTCAGAGAAGAAAACAGAGAGACTCTGTTTTCCTTGTTTGCTATATCCTCAGGTTTTGATAAGATGGCTGCAAATCAAGCCTAGACTTGGTAGATTTCAGATTACAAACGCTGGGTGCAGATGTGCCCTTTGGCGTTTTAACTAATAACATTTTTCAATAACATTAGTAAAGATTCATCAGGGTGTGAAAGTATTTTCCAGAACAGCGCTAGGAAAATAAACAGTAAAGAAAAGCTACAGGTAACCTTAAGTATGTCACACGTTGTCAGGTAAGTATTATACTTGTTGTGATGTAAGTATGCAACTTATTTAAAAGTAAGATTATACATGACAGTGACTGTCCTGTAAACACGAATTGGTTTGTGGTTGCTGGGTTTTTTTTTGGTCATAATTCCTGAGCAAGGGGGTTGAGGTGACATAGGAAAATTTGGCTCAAAACAGTTTAGTCATAACCCTCCCAAGGCACTAGACTTAAGTGAACACAGCATTCTTACTGTGCTAAAAAGACATTCTCAATAGGAGAAACAAGGAAGTTCCAACATTACCTATAAATCTCAGGGAACAAGGGAACCTTAACAGGCTTTGTTCCCTCCAGAGGAAGCATGACAATTTGGTCCTTAATTTCAGAAACAACCCACTATTCTATTCTAGTTTCATTCCACTGGTCTGGGGAGCTTTTCTATAAAGTTTGGAGATGAAACAGAAATAAAATCAAAACCAAAAATACTTTAGATTTCAAGTATAACCAAGGGAAACTTAATTTCGGAAAATCTTAAAAGGCATTAAAATGCTACATTTTTTTACTCCCCTCCTTTTACAACAGTGGACAATCCTCTGAACTACAAGTCACATTTTACATATAGTCATAAATTACGTTGCTAAAATATTGATACAGTCAGACCTGGTTAATTCAAGCTAGTTCTCCTTCTCATTAAGATTTAACAGAGGCTGAAGCATTCATGATATAACGTCATGCAAAAAGAGAATACAAAAAGCATGAATTTGGTGGGAATACAACAGAAACAGAATTACATTAGAAATAAAGAGCTTATTTGATGTGGAAAAAACAATTTTCTCTTGGGCTAATGGTAAGGGGTGGAGACAAGTCCAGCCATCCTCCTCAGAGAGTTTACATGCAAGCATGATTTTGGTGTCTCCTTCTGACCTGCTACCAGTGGGTGCCACCAGCATATGAGAACACCTCCCTGCATGCCTCACAAGCCTTGGTACCTCTCAGATGGCCCCATTTCAACTTCAACCACCCATCGCAGCTGTAAGGTGGGGCTTGGGCTCCAGGCTGAGCAAGCAATGTGGTAAATCTAAATGTGCCTTCAAATCTATTGTGAAATAGAGGAGTATTCAAGTAAATGCACTAAAAACACTTTAAAAAGTCATCACTTTGCAGAATGGCAGTACATGCACTGTAGCTTTAGATCAATATAAGATACAACTTTATTTAATCCAGAATAAATACCAGCATGTAGTAATTGTGACAACAATAACAAATGTACTCTTGTTGCAAAGATGTGACAAAGATATTCGAGGTAATTTTAAGTTGTCTGTACTATCAGACACTTCAGATTGGACAACAGCAGCAAAATACCTTTTGAGTAAGAAGTTTAATGAGGCAAGAATAAGCAAAAATATTCACACACCCAGATCTATTCCCAAGATATTCAGCTGAAGCATTACTATGATGATGACTATTATTTACTGTCAGAAAATTGCCTAACCTGAGACTAAGAGACAAGATACAAACTTAGGCAAAACATACCAAGTTTTTAATTCTCACAGAATCCAAGTACCCAATGCTGAATGAAGTTGTTCACAAGAAAATTATTTGTTACAAAATAACTAAGCTGGAAAATCCAAAAAATTGCAGATAAAAAAAAGCATGTTCCAATCGCACTTTCACATTATGTCTCTCAACAATAAAAAAATACCTATAAACGTAAATCAAACACTGAACCCAGTAGATAAGAAAGTCTCCACATTGTGACCATGCATTATTACCTCAAAGTAGCTGCAAAAGCATGGGAATATCAAGAAGGGGAAAAGAAACATTCTTACTAATACTACAAGTATAGAAGAATTATTATTAAATTCCAGAAGAAAACAGCAAATACTATCTTTACCAACTGGCAACTGGAATCTACAGTAATTTTTACTTGAAATTAACTTAGTGCATTTATTTAGAAAAAAACCCCAGGTAGAATAACTTTTCTTAGTATTTCTGAGTTCTTGGAAAATACATCTCCCTCTGGGTTCCAGCAGCAGGAATCAAATGTGCAGTAAATTCTATACACAATATTTTAAAATTAGAAAGTCTGTGATCACACCCAAGTTTGCCTGTTATGGTCACTTACATACAAATCGATGGTATAGATCACATACATACTTTGGGAGTTTCAAGAGGTTGTTTAAGCGAAATGACACAGCTCTAGGAAGACAGAGGCTTTCTTTCCAGTAGAAAATAAGTCCACTTCCTGTCTGCAATGACCAAACCAGAATTTTCCTGATCATATTATCCTTCAACTATCCAGTTGCCTTTTTACTAGCAGAAAAGATTAACACATCCTCCCTTAACATCAGACTACACCATCCATCTGACTAATAATTAAAGAGGAGATAAATGATGCCTTTTCTACTGTACATCAGAAACAGAGATCTTAAAAATGTAAAAATCAAAGAATATAACTCATATTTGGCATACTAATTCACATTACATTTGAAGGCATTTCCAGGCCTTACAGCAGAACTAAAATGTAACTCTCCAATCTGTTTCACAAAAGGAGATTGGTGTCACATAGCATTTCTGAGTGTGACAGCACTGCAAGCTCTACAAGAGGCTAAGAGAACTAGAGACTAAAATTCTGCAAACCGTTCTTGAGTAAAAAACTACACTGCAGATGTGGTTTAACTGTGATGAGGTAAGGAAAATTTTATGGTGACAGAGGGCTTTCCACTTGTGCCCTTACTTCTGACAAACACAGCATATAAACAGTAAATAAATCACAGATCTCTATTATTTATTATGCAGCAACCTGGAACTTCCTTCTGACGTCAACAGAAAAGTAACTAAAATATTCACAAGTGTCCTAGTTTTCAATATTCACTACAATTGTAGTGAATAGCTACAACTTCAACCAAGTTTTGCATTTGCATACAAGTCTTACCTGATGGATGGTTCCCTCAGAGAGAAGCAAGGCACCCATAGGGTGAGAGAAGAGAGAGAATTTTGCTAAATAGCGAAGAGACGCTGGTACTGACACACACAGTAAATATACAACCTTGAAGATGAAATAGTAAAGCATTTCTTTGGGAAATTCTATGTTAAGACCACAAGTGTGACCACCAGGAAAATGCATAAAAGTCCAGTAAATGGCTACAAGATATACCAGTAGTAAAATTAATGAGAAAAAATTATGTTATCACTGTCAAAATAGATTGCTACGACTTAGATGTAACTGAGTGAAAATTTCAGAGAACATATTCTTCAGATTTATGGGACAGACTCATCAAAAAGTTGTGAACAACATGTCAAATTAAATGACAGAAATTACATTAAAATACTGAAAATACCACATTTGCGGGTTTTAAGAAAAGAAACTATCACTGGGTTAATATTCAGACCTGCATATTTCTTTTACAGCTTCTTTGCGTAGTGGTTTAGACTACTACTTTTTAGGTGGGAGGACAGATCCTACATCCAATTATTATTCCTATTACCACTATTATTATTATTATTAAATCAAACTTTGCTTTTACAGATTATCTAATGGTAGCAAAGAGGCAACATCTCATATCTGAATAAATGGAAGACATCGGTTTGTAGCTGATGAGCAACGAAGTAGATCAGAAATGGTCAAAAAGGAAAGGAGTAAATTAAAGTTCCAAGTTTTGCATATCTACTAAATGAAAATGACAAAATGCTACTGACAAAGTGTCTTCCATAAATAGTATAATTTCTTTTTTTAAAAAGTGAAGATTTTAAAAATGCATAATGAGATGTCACTTATTCTACCTCAGCCTTTGTAGAAGAGGTTTATTCTTTTATCTAGGTTAACCACTTCTAACTAAATGGCTGGTGTAAGCTTGGCATTACCTGCAATTCCTATTCTTAAGCCTTCCCTTTTTTTTTTGGTCTGTGGACAGATTGACTGAAGGCCTGTCACTTTTCTTAATCAGGGTGACTCCCACATGGGAGTCATTCCATGAGGACTGCACATTTGGTAAACACCTGACACGGGTCCAAAACCATACTTTAGGTGGAATGCACAACACAGAAGAAAAAGCAGCTTCAATGTCTTTATGCTGACTTTGTGGCAGTTAAGGTCAGGCCACGTCTGAACCCACATAAGTCTTCCCAGGTAAAACTAACCTGTCAAGATTATTTGAGCCAAACAGTATGTCTATACTGGATTGGCACTTGATATGACTGCAACATTTCTTATTTGTATACTAAGAGGTCCACACATGTTGTTACAGCTCTTCTATCTAGAAGCCCACAGTTTGGGTTCTGCCTGGGCAGGGACACTTAGGTCCAGGCACTGTTTACTTTATAAAAGGAATTTTTCTTCACTGGTCACTTCTGCCCCCAAAACAACCAATTTTTTGTCTACCATAGACAAGGAACTGCAAATGAGGAATGACTCACTGTTCAGTTCCCCCGAAAGGATTTAGTGTGATGAGACATGTAGAGGCACTAATAGACTGTGAAGCAAGTGTGGGCTAAACTAATTGAGTAGCATCGATCCACTAGTGCCAGGGAGATTATCACGAGCGCCTACTTGTCTACATGGGAAGTCCTCACAATATGGACAATTTGAGATGAAGTGAGTGAATTGGGAAAAAATTCAACCCTCCAACTGACTCTCAACTGTGCATTTAGCAATCTGGTTGCAGTAATACTTAACACACACACTGCATAGCCTGATTTATCTTCAGAGCTTCACAAATATTAGCTAATTAATCTTTCATCACTGCAGTTTCACTCCACAGCACATCTTAATTTTTCTTTATAATTGAAGCTAAAGATTTAAACTGGCACAGAACTATGCACTATTCCTAAGGAGAAAGCTCCGTGACCTCATCCTACTTAATTTGTCACAGCAAAAAACTTTAAAAAAAATGGATAGAGGAAATATACATATTTATAGAATAAACTACAATCATTTCTCTGATTACTATTTAAAATAAGATGCATGTTGACAATCATAACAGTCAGTAATCCTGTTTTACTGGAAGTTTAATGAGGGATTTGTGGTTGAAGTTGGTACTTTTGCATTGAAGCTGGTTGAAGTGCTAAAATGTCAAGCACTGACTGATTACTGCCTAATTACAGACCCATAAACAACTTTATATGGCTATAAAATTATTCCCCTAGGGTCTTCACAGTGTTGCCATCAAGACTAATTTCAAGGAGGTGCTTAACTTGTACACTGTATTTGACATAACATTTTCTTGTTGAACATTTTGGCATTAGCATTGGTTAAAATCTGGATGAAACTTTCCCAAATATCTTGCAACAAAAAGCTTTGTCTCTTGCCTCTGAAAATCATTTATTCATTTATTTTTATTTCTAGAACTTACTTGCTTTGAAACTGAAGATTGCCTCAAGAGACATGGCAGTTTTGTGAACATGCAAATGTTAGCTCAAGACAAGAAACAATTCACTGCAACTCAGTTGAACAACCCCCAGTTGTGAAGGAGTAGAAAGTTTAATGTGTATGCTCAGTGTGCCACTCCTTACTCCAAGCACTCAAAACCATAACATATAATGTATAATTATTTACAAAATTATTTATCCCTGTAAGGGTGAGAAACCCTTCTGAGGTCTTTTGAAATCACACACAACCTCCATCTCTTTTACAATACAGCAAATGGACAAGGTGAAGTTTGAACTGTGTAAAACTATGACTCTTCCCTTCAGGTGATCTAAAACATGAAAGAAATAAGCAGAGTCAGGAGTGAGGACAAGGCATGAGAAACCTGTCTTTAACTGAAAAGAGGAAAAAGGTAGATGTTAGTTCCAAAATCAAGCCATTGGAAACAGTCTTATGAAAGCTTTGCCTATGGCTTTAGAAAATCTGACACTGTGAAATATCTAAACAACACCACAGACAAGCACAAAACCATTTGGATTAATAGAGGATCAGTGTGCCATCAAGCTTTACCAACCTAAATTGTCCCAAGAACAAAAAACCTAGATTTTAATAATAAAATATTTTACTACTTACATATACTTTAATAAAATTGTAAGTTATTAATACAATTGATACGACTTCTACTAATGTCTTACCATTTTTTTTAAACTGCAACATGAATTTAAGCGAAAAATGACAGACTGTAGTGCATCAGTCTTTAAGGACACTTCACCTGTTTTACAATGACTCTTTATTAACACATCTGCTGTTTATTTCTTAATGTCTTATGAAACAGCTTATCTCATTACCTAACTATATCACACACATTTTATACCACCACACTATGAGGTCAATTAAAGTTTTTGTTAAAATAATACAAGAATAGAGTACATGATTTCCTTGGTGTATACTTTAAAAGCCAGCCTCAGGTTTGTTTGATTATTTTGTAGTTTATGCAAATAAGCCATTAAGCTCCCAAGGAAAATTTCACATTTCCCAACACGTTTTCAAGTCATTTTTCTAATCTGAAAGTGTAAACCCAATTTGAGAAGTGTATGGCTTCAGTACCATTGCTATGTGTAATGCATTTCCTTCATTGCAGAAGTGATTCTTACACATTTTTCTAATAAATAGCCTATTGTATTTATTGCATATTACATTTTTGTTTGTGTCTCAGCATATTTTGCTTCACATAAAATTAGTAATATTTTCACTGCTCTTTTAAGAGGTCAGTACATTTTCTTAAGAACTTGGCAGACTGAACAGCTTTAAAAATGCTGAATAATTGAAACAATTAGCCATTTCCATTGCATTTTCTAGTGCTGACTTGTCCTGTAAATCTACATCTTTTACTGCAAAATAAATCTTTAAAAATATACCATTATGTTTGCTCCTCTTTTCTGCTTCTCCCCAAAAAACTGCATTACGACTCTG
Source organism: Calyptomena viridis (assembly GCA_013390005.1). NCBI lineage: Eukaryota > Metazoa > Chordata > Aves > Passeriformes > Eurylaimidae > Calyptomena > Calyptomena viridis. The sequence goes on along the minus strand of WEIV01019322.1, from coordinate 4,295 downwards.
ATTAAAAAAAAAAACAAACCCACAACTGGTCTTGACTACCAAGCCCAACAAGAGATTTGCTCGGAGTAGTAGCACTGGGATCTGCAGTGCTGTCAGAACATTCCTACTTCTGTCTTATTCAGCATGTTTTGATCTTGGCAGTTTGGCTGAACTCACATTTAGACCTAAGTCACGTACCTCCATGGTCCTTTGCACAATCTTATTCTAATTTTGTATAAACATATTAAAAGTAGTGCTTTTTTCCCTCCCTCGGAAGATGTAAAATCACGTTGGTTTTGTGACTGACAATGAAGCTGCTTAAACAGGTTTCTCATCTGTCTGTCCCTTTACTGCTCATTCCTGTCTTCAGGAGTGTCAAAATCTCTCTCTAACTGAGGTGTGCAGTTATAATTTATGGCACAGCTGCTCAGCAAACTAAATCCCTAATTTGCTATTGATTAAAAATAAACTTGATTTAAAAATTAACCCATTCATTCCGTGTTGTTTCTGTGAAACATAAAACAGGTATGAAGAAATGATCCCAGAAAGCATGGCATAGGCGTGTTTGACAGTGTGACAGCACCTTTTTTTGTATCAAAATGTACAAGCTTTTGGCCACCACTTTCTGCTATAGCCAATGAGAAATATATGAGTATCATTTCCCCTTACTTAGATCTTCTACTGAAAGGTTTTGTAGAGATAACACGTCATATTTAAAATTTCCTCCATTAGTCAGCGAATGTAGAGAAGCATTATTGCCAACAATTAGATATTGAACTGAAGGTTTTTTGAAGCTAACTTGTGGAACTATTTAAATGCCATAGCTCTCCTTTTCTTAGGAGCAGAAATGTGAATTTATTTGGTTTGTTCATCCTACTCCGGAAATATACAAAAGCATACTATTATCATAGATGATACTATTACCACAAGTTCAGACTACATTCTGAATTTTATACTTTTATGTTAATTCTTTAATTTACCCTGACTATAATTTCTGGGCCTCCAACATTTGGAATAAAATATGTGCTTGTGATCTCGAGTGCTTTTTTCTCCTCTATTACCTCATCTGCTTCACAACTTCTGCAATTTTTCCTTCCTGCTTAAAGAGATTTCCTTGACAGTGGCTAATAAATCACTGCCCCTCAAACATGCTGCTGAAGTTTCCATGAAGCCGAACCTTCCTAAATTAATATATAAACACACATACCATCTTTATGCTGCTGACTCAGGACTGCAACATTTGCACCTATTAGGGTACCCCAGGGCATGGCATCCTCCCTGGCAAGGGAGAAGGTCCCATCTGATCCTGGAGAGAAAGGCAGAAGCCTCTCACTTGGTGCAAAACAGGAGGAGGTAGACACGTAGGGGATAGTTTTTTAACCAATATTGTTCTCATGTCGTCCTGAGCTGCATGCCCAGAGTCATTAATCTCCAAGCTCCCACCACGAGGCCCCGATGCCGGCAGAGGATCAGGGAAATCAGAACACTCACTGCTCATTCTGATGATGTTGTGACACTGTCAAAGGGGAGATTTATGGGCTCAGAAAGAAAACAAGTGGCATAGAGCACAA
>WEIV01019321.1:0-33027 GCA_013390005.1 Calyptomena viridis | reverse complement strand
AGTTCCTTGAGCGCTCTTAATTTCTTCAAATTCAATGGCCACTGTTCTACCCATATGGGTTTATCAGTTTTCCAATTCAATTTTTGGGCGGGGCGCTCCTCAGTGGCCATGATGAAAAATCCTGGTGGAGGGTTTTAGGAATTTCAATTGTGAGCCCCCACTAGGACAAAAACATCTTGTCCAATCAAGGGTACCTTATAATCTAAAACAAATAGATGTACATTTGCCAGTTTTCCATCTGGCCCTCTAATTTTCACAATGCCGCTGCTCTTTTTTGCCAATTGCATTCCTCCAATACCTGGCAACATGCCATTCACGCTTTCCAGAGCCCAATGTGATGGCCTCTGGCTCGATGGAATCACCAACACATCCGCCTCTGTGTCCAAAAGTCTGTTGAAGTTCTGCAGTTCTTCCCTCGGTGGAGATGACACCCTATGTATGGTTTTTCCTCCCCCACCACTTCTGCTCAGTACACCCCAGGTGACTTTTCCCAGTCTGGGATGTTTACCTGTGTCTCGTCTGGTACGGGGATGGCCTGAGTGACAGCCTGACCTTTGGGAAGGAAATAAGGTGTATGGAAATAATAAAAACACGTCATTATGGCAGAAAGAGAATTACTACATAGACTTTCATAAACTGAATGACTTTAGCAATAACATAAATAATTTTGCAAGATGCACTGTGCTCTGTGCAGGTACATAAGGCATGATTTCATTACAGTTATCTGCTTGATGTGTTGGACTTCAGTGATGGCTCATGTGACCTCTTCATGTTAGAGTTTGAAGGATTCTTAAGATTTGTTTTGGTAGCAATGCAATTTTATATTTTGCTTTTGGTCAATTCCAAGGAAAGCTAGAAAATAAGTGCCTGTCACCAACTACAGTATCATAAAAGACAATGATATTAGAATATCAGCAAATATAGGTATACTGTACTGAGTCTTCCACTTCTTTCTCATCAATTGAACTATAATAACCACATAGAAATGTTACAAGGTATGCTGGTAGCACTACCAGTTCTTAAAGATTATCTAATGGAACAGATTACAGCTGTAGTTCTCATGTAGCAGTCCTTCCTGTTCCATACCATATGAAAAAATCCAAGAATTAGTTACATGTATCAATTAAAATCCCTCTTCTTTCATTGTTAGCTTTCTAGTGATTTTCAAATTAAGAATTTTATAACTGTATTTTATGTGGTCTATCCTTCCAAATTATTGGAATGAGGAGAATAAATACTACTTTTTTACTTATCTCTTTCTCCCTAACATGGGAAATATATTATTTCTATAATGTTAATGTTATGGTATTATTTTCGTAATTTCTATAATGTTCAGAAGAAAAGGCATGAAGAGATTTAATTCATGCTACTTAAGTATTCTTGGGTTGTGAAAACAGGCTGTCATGACTAGAAAGTTTAGGTACAGCTACATATGCATTTTCTAACTTGCAGGTACCTGACTTATAACTCAAAAGTTTTTCTAGTGCAATTAAGAATCTCCTCCAAACATCCAAGTCATCATAGGGTCACTTTTTGTTTATAACTATGCTGAATAGAAGTTTTCAATGTGCGGTCCATCTTCCTCTTGGAAGGCTGAGAAGGTGTAGGATGGAAGGAGGACTTTGAGCAAACACAGATGAAATTGGACATTGAAATTGGAAGCTTTTCTGAGGCTAGAAAAGATGACTATCAGAAGAACAGATTAAACACTACTTTTGAGCATGTGAAGAACCATTTATTCTGTATGCCTGGATCTAGATCTAGGGTTTGAATATATTTGAGGATCTGGGGAGTCAAAGGTAATGGGGAAAGGGAGGCAACAGTCTTCTGCAGTAGTATTTAGGAATAGAGAACTGTACAGGGACTAAGTTGAACCAATTATTGCCACAGACTTTTAGCAGAATGCTCTTTTAGCAGAATCCCTTATTTCCCCCCCTTATCCACACTTGCAAGTTATATGAGTTATGACTCCCTGTCCACCCATCCTCAGAAATTTCTGTAGGATAAGAACTGACCCATGACAGTTGTATCTTAGCCTTGAGCAGCTTTACTGCATAAGTGAGTTTTCCTTCACATTTCCCACTTCCCATCAGTCTCCTTTCTCCAACTTTGTGTTCTCCCAGAGAAAAATTGAAATTCAGCTTTCATGATGCAGTTATATTCTTCAAGACAGACAGATGAGTAGCTAGAAGTCTGGGCAGGCAGCCAAACTCCCTTACAATTGAAAAGAAACAAGAGCACCTGGTTCAAAGGAGGGAAGAAGATTGGAAGAAAGAAAAAGAGACAACTGAGCATGTAATCACTCAAATGCTGTGTGATTAGGGAGATTAAGTGCTACCAGATCTAAAATATCCCAGAAGCAGTTAAACATGTGCAGAGTTGGAACCTATTGCCGTCTCTTAGCAACTATGCTGATGGCTTGATGTCATCAACATGTTGTCTTAAGTTGCTGAATCTACTGCCTTAAAATTTGATTCGCATTTGATTTGATTTAATACGCATTTAGCATTTTAATACAAGAGAAATATCTGACTTTGGTATCTGTTAATGTTTGATGGAAAATGGTAGAATTCATGTCTAAGTGAGATATCTTCACAAAGCCAAAGGACAGTGAAAGAAGCACACAGTCCCATTTCTGATTAACTCTGAGAGGCTGATGGGAAGAATTAAGCAATGGAGCAAACAGGTGTCAGATCTCCCCAGGGAAAATTACAGAATGACCAAAAAAAATTGTGATAGCACTGTTTTAGTGACATATTTTCTTCAGATTGACAATATTCAGTGAAACCACTGAGAAACGATCTGAAGCATGGAGAGTTGTAACCAGTACTACTACAAGGAGATGAGGCTGGTATTCTCAACTGTGTGATTAATCTGAAATACATGTTCAACTACTGCTTCAGAAACACAAAATTCTTTTTGTAGAGATCATTGGTTTCAACACCATATGTGTGTCGAGTTGTGGATAACAATGCAGCAATAAAAAAACAGTTACTTAGGTATCGTCTCCTCTTCCCCATCCTTGTCAGAGAGAAAGAATTTCAGTTAGAAAATCTGTGCAGGGATCTTTTAAGAACACACCTTATTTATACTTAATGTCTTCCAGTCAACACTGACAGCCCTTTGTATCTCAGCTTCAGACAAACTGGACATCAGCTCTATCCCAGGCCATCACTATTTCCATCAATAAAGGCATACTCATTTCAACATGGCAACTACATTGTTGTATTTCACATTTGTTTTAGGAGGAGTAAATAAAAAGGCTTGATTAGGTGCAATGACAAAATATCTCTGCAGAGAGGAACAGAAAGACTTGAAATTGCATCTTAATACAGAGCGCAGAAAATGAAATGGTTTGTAAGGAATAAGTAGTCTGGTTTACTGTGTAGTCTGTGGTTGTGTAAAATGATTCACAACCCAGACACATGGACACAGGCTGTGGATTTCAAAAATCACTTAAGTTCATTATGTATAATGCACTTAAGTTCATTACGTATATTCATTTTAGGTGCACAGATATTTTAAGCATAATCCTAGGTCAGTTTGTTACTCTGTGAATTTTTTCAGACAACTGTGGGACTTAAAACACCTGTTCTCAGCATCATATATGGGGTAGCTTTCTTCTCATTCTTTTTTGTATCTTACTCAGCCCTAGTATTTGGTGGCCTGTGTAACTGGCAGTGTTCTGCTGTTCATCTCCTTGATCCTAGCAATCAGCTTCACGCAAAAACTTTGTTTACTTACTTGAACTCCCTGCACACGCTCCAGACTGCCTGTACTAATTGTAAGTTGAAAAGTTTTGTATAAGAGTAACGCACTTTTGCTTTTTCTTTTTCCAATACTGGAAGACATTTAAAATCATAAAAATTACCTGGGTTTTTTTGTGTAATTTCACAGAAACACTCAGAACCAAACTCTTTTAGAATCAGACTCCACAACCTCTCTGGGCAGTCTATTCCAGTGCACAATCACCCACCCTGTAAAAAAGGTCTTCCTCATATTCACTTGGATAAAATAATTTTTTATGTATTATAGCTAAAATAGTTATTTTTCATTGGTCAACAGCGATGTGAATTTTTTTTGGCCCATTTTATGGCTTTAGTATTGGGTTTTAGTAACAGAATTTGTAGATAATGTGATCACTACTGACACGTATTATCAGTGTCTGTTTTAATTTTATTATTTAGATGTTCAAACCAGAAGAGGGCGATGTTAGTCTTATTACCAAGACCTAAAGTTCTGTTTTAATTCCACGTGAATAGCTGTTTTCTTTCCCTTCAACCTTATGCGAATTATGTACCTTTGGCCCCTGTCTTGCTTTATGTAAACGTGTGGCTGACCTACTGAAGTGCATAGATTAACACACCGAAATGTGAGATACTTTGCTCATGCACTGGTAGGAATGGATTTAACTATGAGGTGCAGATTTGGATTGTAACAAAATATCACAAGTTTAATGTTAAAGACTGTAATTTGCAATGCATGTGAGCTCTGTACCAATGAAACACTGCTCCTCAGAAAACACACAAGTCAGGTGTACATACATACCTAGGTTATAATGCTTTCAAACCTGACAGTGAAACAGCCTTATTAAATGAAAACAAAAGAGTTTAATCACTGCTTTTGGTGGGATCAAGTTTCTACCCAAGTTCTGTGTTCAAAACGAGATCTTTAATGGCATTAATTTTCTTTGTTGTATAGTTTACATACATGCGAATATAGAAGCACAGTAATCTAGTGCCGTGGCGCCTCCTCGGGTGGCTGCACTTCCGAACCACACACTCCAAGCCCAGGCTAGCTCGCAGCCACACCAAAGAGTGCTGAAACAGCGTTCGGGCACCAGCCGACCAAATGGCTCTCCACGGGAGAGGATGGGTCAGCTGGGGACTCAGGAGTCACTGACTGAGCAGTACGCCCTTTCTCACACCCCGCAAGGGGCTTCTTGAGTGAGGCAAGTTCACCTGCCTCAGCCAGCACTCCTGGGAGGAGGACCGGTGGTGAACTGCACGGCAAAGAGCACAAAAGATGACTCTCAGGGTTGATCGAACAGGAACGATTTATTCGAGGTCTGCGTCTCAGGAGGAATCAACCCACAAGAGCCCTGGCCAGCTCTGTGCACGAGCTCTTATAGTGGGGGGAAACGGGGTGGAGTCCATGGGAGGACTAATCTGGGCACAAGATGGGTGGGGTTTAGGGATGACTGGCAGGAGCAGAGCCCTGAGGCCTTCTACTCAAGCCAATCTGGGACTGTACAACTTGGATGGACAGGGAACGTTCTCAAAGAAGGGGAGGGGCTGGGGTACAAATAAGGGAGGTGGGCGGAGGGACCCGAAGGCAGGAAAACTTGTGGGAGGGGATGGCTCTTGAGGGAGGAACTAAGTGGTAACAAAGGAAGGGGGAGATTGGGGCAGTCCATTACAAACAATGATGTCAGAGAATAACTGGGGATAACAGAACTGTACAGAAAACATCACAAATACAGATAAAATCATACAGATGCACTGCCACAATCTACACTACTTTATTCTCCACAGCTGATTGCCCAAGACTCATTTAAATGGTTTTACTTTCATGTTTCTTTTCTGATTCTGATGCAAAGAATGTTGCATATTCTCTGAAAAATAAAATTATGCCAACAGAACCTCACTCATCCTTTCAGGCTGTAAATGCCTACAGCTGAGTGAGTAGAAATCACAGGATGAATGATGGCAAATATCTACATGTTCATGGAATTCAGGAAGCTCAGGCCTGTGTGGGATGACCACCTCACTGGCTGTCTACGTTTCTAGATTGTTTTCAGGCCTCACGGTAAGAGAAGAGACCTGACCAGCCTGAGGGACTCTGTTCATGTGCAGAGACAAAAGCCATAGGTGATGCCAGAGAAAAAAGAATACTCCTCTGGAAGGTAAAATTGTCAACTAATGCCATCAGACAGTTTGAGCTACAGTCTTCAGGATCATGGGTACAGATTTAGGTACTTCACAGCAAGCTCAGAGCAGCTCTGCATGCTAAGTATTCTCAGCTTCAGAATGTGAAGATACGTGACAGAGATGGTGTCGAAACAGAGCCCATAGATGTGCATCTAGATGTGCATCTAGCACAGCTACATCCTTAAAGCTTCTCCAGCTTTTGTAGGCACTACTCCAGCCTTTATTCTAATGATAAGAAAATGCATGTTTGTGCCTAGCTGGTTGAGCTCTTCTACATCATTATGAGCTTTCAGTGTCATAAACCAGTCTGAAAATTATGCAGAAAAATGTATTTCCTACTAAAGGTCTATTCCCTATACACACATACTTTTAGATGCATGGGACATGCTTGTGCATGAAGAAGCTGCAGAAATTCAGGAACAGTGCTTCTGTTTTCCTCCTCTTCCTTTGTGTATCTGTACTTGTCTGAAGTGAAATACTTTGATGCAGGCATAGAACATAGTATTGGGATTCCATGGCAGTCGCTTCTGCTTCAGCACTGTCTCTAGGATACCCACTGCTATTTGAGGAAATGTGTGAGGTAGCAGAGACTGATCAGTACTCTCTTTTCCTTAAGGTTGTATTTGGAACTTTGGCTGGTGCTACTGAGTACTGCTGCATGTGAAATGCAGCATTTGTATATGGAAATTATGTTAAATACAGACCCTTCTGTACCTTTGTAAATACTGTAGGCTCTTAATGTAGAAACTCCTGCTCCATTGAAGGTACACTACCGCATATTATGTACTTTTAGCATTATGAGACATGAAATTCCAGTTTATTTTTGTAGTTGAGCTCTTAGAAGCTCAATGTTGTTTGGTGCCGATGACTTAATTTACTCTAAATATATGAGTGACTTCCAAAACATGATCACTCTTTGGGCTTCAAACATTCTCCCCTTTTCCTGACTGACTAATTCAGAGACTTATTTGGTGCTCTAAAGATTTTGCAGTTGAAGAAGGTATTTCTCTCTTAAAGTGATGCCCATGGAAGTAGGATCCTTAAGCTGCAATTTGTTTTAATTTCTCAGAGACTGGATCACACATTATGAATAATGTGTGGTTAGCTGGATCTCAGTCTGCTAGTTGAAGAGCATTAAGAACATTTTCAATTAAGTGAAAAAAAGTTCGTGTGGGTTTTTGTGTAGGTTTTTTCCCCCTTTTTTCCTAATAAAGGTAATGGCTACAATTTTACAGCTATAATAAAAAAAACCTTGGAAGTCTGGATCTTCCAAGTCTCTCATCTAAAGTGAAGGAAAGAGAAATCAAAGCAATAAATACTGTTTTCTCCTACATAAAAAAAAAAATGAAATACAGATATTTATCTTCCTAGACAGCAGCTGAGAAAAAAAAATTAAAAACCCCCTACATCTAGAAGGTTCTCAGTAATATGAAAATAAAATCATACAGAATAGAGAAGACTAGGCATCATATAAGCCTTAAAGAGGACTACACAGAAAAGATTTTGATTCAGCTTCCCAGAGTCTTTGCTTATAGGGCAGTTTGAAATAATTGCAACCAAACCTGCACTGTCTGAATCACTTCTTAATTTTGTTAACTCTGAAAAGAAAAAAAATCTCAAGAAATGAGAAATTATTATTAGCTGAAAAGTAAAGGAAGTCCAGTAGGTGGGTAATATCTGTTTTGCTGCCTCTTCCTTTACATATTTAACAACCAGTTAAAGGTTAATGCCCTATTTCTTCTACCTACCTTTTTCACTGAAGAGGAAGCTCTTTGCAGAGCCAGACTCTCCCAGAAGTCTGGCTTTTGGACATAGCTAGGAGGAGCTTCCTTTCATGGCAATGCCACCAGTTAAACATATCCAGAATTTTTATTAATAATGTATCCACCTTTTTCTTCAGTCTGAAATCTCCGTGGATGGCTAAAGAACCCTCTAGAGGTTTTCAGCTTTGCAAAATCCAGAACAGTAAGCATTTCCTGAGTATGTGTTTTGTGGGTTTTTCTGAATATGTTGGAATAGTTCATGAAAATATTCTTGAACAAAAGCAATAATGTTGTAAAAGTTACATTTGCATTTGACTCACAATATGAGCACAGTTTGGGAAAAAAGAATGAGTTTACAATACCTCTGGGATGCTAGCACTCTATGAAAAAGTTAAGAGAAGAAAGGTCTCGGAAGTGTTACTTGTCAAGTTGTTAAGGATAATTACTGTATTGTCTATTGGTGAATATTAGGGCGATTCCTATCCAAAACGAAAAGCTGTCTTTAAAGGAAGTAGAAATCTGAGAGTCATATTATAGTGAATTTTCACTCTCACCAAAGCTTTGTGATCAAGCAAGGAGGAAAGCTTGGACTTGTGGGAACAGAGTAATTGAATGGAGTGAACAAATATGCAGATTGAGTAGTTTCAGATCAATATGTTTAAAGCAATTTAGGGACAAAGTAGTGTTTTTTATTCAGTATTTAATTTGGCATGAAACCATCCTAAGTGCCATCTTGAGAATATATTACCATCGAGTGACTTGAAGATAAGAATAAATACTAGAAGACATCCAACATAAAGGCACAGTAAATGACTTTTCTAAAGGAGTAAAGTGACACGAGCAGCAAAAAGCCTTTTAAATCATTTTCAAAATGAAATAAAATCTAATAATCATCTGAGCTGTATATAGAAAAACCAAGTGACATCCATAGACAAGCTGAACAGTCTCTTCAAAATCTACGTGCTGCACAGTGTTTTCAAAATCTATGTAATGATACTACAGAAGGGGAACTCCCTGTTGCTGAATTTCCTTCATTATTGGGGTTAATTCTTTGGCATAGATGTACATCTGCTCATTGCATTTACTCTGCTTAGGAGTTTCCTCTCCTCTTTGAACCAATGCCTTTAGAAATAGCCATGATAGATATAGATGGATATAGAAATATCCATAGACTTCCACTGACTATTTAATTACAAGGTTTTAGAATTATTACTCTAATGAAAAGTTCTAAGTATTTTCTGATTGTTAAGTGCCTTCTGACTTCGAAAAGGGAAATGATCAATAGAACAAAATAGCATTAGATACCATGCTAACAGTTTTTATCGGTTTACACTCATGGCCTATATATTGTAAATTTAATGCCAAAACTTTCAAATTATTGCAACATTACAAGTAATGACGTTGAGTCATAGGCTGGAAAATAGTTTGCTATTCTACTTAATTCAGACCAGGAAAAAGTCATGCATGTTGTCACCTAGCAAATCTCACCTACAGATACAGTGAAAAATTAGGAAGAATTTGTCCCTTCTTTTTTTCAACAAATATAAGAGGTAATACTAAGTAGGCAAGTAGATAAGAGTCAGAAGACATTTATGTGCACCTAAACCAAAATAAATGGATGTTATATTTGAAGGTAAAGCCGATTTTAATCCAATTCTGTCTAGTCCTCCATGTTTGATCTGCTAATTAGGCTTTGCTTTATGGAAGTCAAAGAGTAACATTAAATCAAATGGGAAACACATAGTGAAACTTTAACCACTCTTATGACTTGCAAAGGGCAGCATCTGGCTGTGTATATTCATGTTTGCACTGCAAATCATACTTTATCGACTTCTTTATTGGAATTAATAATTCCAGGTACAGGGGGAAACAATACAGGGGGGTTTAATGTACTAAATGCACTAATATTAAAAATAGCATGTTCAGCTTCTAAGAGTTCTAAAAATGCATATAAACTGTCACTTTATGTCATTGACTTCACACAATATATCACTGTGTAAGTTATGGTGCAAAGCTGGAGAGAGTGATGTGATATAATGATATGATATGATACAGTAATTGATTCCAGACATATGGAAGGTAGAGAGGAAACAAGTTGTTGACCTCTAAAAGGAATAGTCTAATCTGAATACTTTATTTCTTAGTGATGCCAGGGGTAATCATTTAGCTCTATATAGAATGGTTTGGATTGAAAGAGACCCTAAAGATCATCTAGTTCCAACCCCCTGCCACGGGCAGGAACACATCTACTAGACCAGGTTGCTGAGACCTCCATCCAACCCTCAAACACTTTCAGGAATGGTGAATCCACAATTTCTCCGAGCAAACTATTCCAGTGCCTCACCACCTTCACAGTAAAGAATTTCATCCATTTATGTAACCTAAATTTCCCCTTTTTCAGTTTGAACCCATTACTCCTTGTCCTATCACTACCGTTCCTGACAAAAGTGTCCCTCTCCAGCTTCCCTGTAGGCTCCCTTCAGATGCCGGAAGGCTTCTATGAGGTCTTAATGCAACCTTGTTTTCTCTAGGCTGAACAGCCTCAACTTTCTCAGCTTGTTTCCTACCTGGATAAAAATTATCTCCCAATTGCTTTATTTCTTTACTCCTTACTTTGAATTATGGCTTAAAAACGGAAAAATGTCACTTAGGCCCAGCAGATGGTGATCCACAGTAGGTCAGAAGGCAAATATTTTCATGTTCTGCTATGTGGGGAAAAATTTATGAGAGATTTTATGAACCTCTTAACTTTCTTTTTTTTTTAATAAGTTGGGATGAAGTTTGGAAACTGAAAACTATTGTTACATATGTAAACTGAAGCCCACTGAGAACCCACAATGCTCCTAGGCACATGATGGGATTCTTGGGGTGTCCTGCACAGGGCCAGGAGTTGGGCTCAGTGATCCTTGTGAGTGCCTTCCAACTCAGTATATTCTTTAATTATGTGTCCAGAGAAAGGTAACAGAGCTGGTGAAGAGTCTGGAGCACAANTGCCTTGGATATGTTCGGTTTATTGACCCTCTGCTGCCAAAGAGGCTTCAGAGGAGCTCAATCCCCAAGGAATCCAATGACAGAGAATGATCTCACTTCCTGTTACATGGGTTTATAAAGGGGTTCAGATTTCTGGGACGGGACTAGGGAATGGCCAATGGGAAGGGGAGGTGGGAGTGGTTTAGGGAGGGATAGGAGTGGTTTGGGGTGGGGTCCTGCTCTTAGGTCAGAGCAGGGAGGAGTTTGGGTCCATATGTGGGGAGAATGGGAGGGGTGAGGATAGGGTTACACTGGGGAAAGAATACAGCTTTAGAACAGTCCAAGCTGGGGTTTACAGAATCATATATTAAAACATATAAACATAGAAATAGATACACAGAATACACTACTACACTTTGCCATTAATTTCCAACGTTTTTATTAAACACCATGACCACTGTTCCAGTTCCTGAAATCATGGGTACTACCATCACATAAGTCAACAGTTATGCTCCAATTAAATAGTTATGAACATGTTTGGTTTCAAGCAATAGAACTGTCTTTCATTGTGTCAATCCATTTCATACCAGTTTATATTATTCAAATGACACTTGATTACTAAAGAAGCACATAGGAAAATTAATGTGCAGATAAGGAGTATCTAAAGTTAATTATTCCATGAATAACATATTCATTACTGAAGGGAAAAACTGACTAATGCAGTGACTTCTGACAGTAAATTTATACAAATTATAGCCAGGTTAAAAAGCATTTTTACTCAGTAGTATCCACACCTTCATTATATTTCTCCTAAATTAGATGATTAGTGAGACTGACTTATGTTTCATTTTAGTGTGCCTTCTGGCAGAATTTTGTATTAGCTGAAGTATAAAAATATTCCCAACTGCAGGATTATATACTTCTCTATAATATATGTAATATACATTTCCCAACCTCTGTTCCATTGTTGCTCAAAGTTTCTTTCCTAAGAAAGAGAGGTTAATGTCTTTGAAATTCAAGAAAACTAGATGAGTATATTTTGGGAAGGATCAGGACCTGGTAGGAAAATACAGATGGCTATGTCTCTTTATGAAGTTAGTCTTCTCAAGGAAGAGTTTGGGTTTTAGGGAAACCTGATGCTGAAAAATTACTTTCTCTGAGTGGTGTTTGGCTTAGAGTTGTGAGGTGAGAGACATCCTGGGCTAAGCTTGGAAGGGTGAGATGTCACCTTCAGTATCAGTGGCATTTTTTGTGATTGCTCATTCTAAACCCTACAAATAACAGAGACCAAGACTAACACAGAGGAAAGCTTTTAGCAACGGAACCCTCTCGTGTTGGATCAGCCATGCTGTTTGGGCTAGGATTGTTGAAATGCAACTACAGAAGCGGCTCTGGCAGACCTAATGATGACTTTAAGCCCCACAGGATGTCACGACTCCATGATAAAAAAGAATGTATTTTGCTACAAGTATCTCAAGAAAAGATGAGCATGGTTTAAGGACATATCTGTTTTAGAAATACGTATTAAAGGTGACTGAGAAAAAGACTTCTTTTTAAATCAAAATCTTTTAATCGGTGGTATGGATGAACTTGGAAATCTGCTTTATGTAATCAGGTTCTAAGATTACTGTGGAACAGCAGCAACAGGAAATAGAAAAGGACCCTGGATCAAATAAATAGCCTGTCTACAATGCACAGGTAACAGCATCATAGATACTTAGCTTAGGAAGATTCAAAGTGTTTGTATACTGCTATGCGACATAAAATCATTACAAAATACTGCAGTGAATTTAAAATACAGTAATCAGATGAAGGAGTAGTTGTCAGTTAAGTTTTTACTCCATAAAATGTTGTTATTGTGTCTTCTGTATGATTCTTGAGAAATCTAAAATAAGCATTTTCACTTATGAAGTCTGAACTTTACTCTGCACATAAAAGTTAATGTAGTCCACTTCTCAGATGATCTTTAGCTGATTAAAGCTTTAGCTTTTCAGTGAAGTTTCAAAATGAATAGGAGATGGAAACTACTTCCTCCATTAAATTCCTCAGTACTCAACAATTTTGTCTTCAGTTAAATCTTATGGGGCTAAGCATCATAGAAATATGTACTCAATCATGCATACTTCTAATTAAAGGAATAATGAAATGTAACACTAACTCCTATAATATCCTGATAATCTCTGCTGTTTAATCTTTTTATCCTACAGCTCCTAAGGAACTCTAAAAATTTTGAGCTACCCTGGACATGGTCTGGAGAAGAATGGCAAAGAACCCTACCCTGTTAGTCTTCTTTCCACTAAACCAAATGTGGTTAGGGTTTTTTTCAGCATAGTGAGATAAATTGTAGCCAGCCCTTAACTAAACATGAATTAGTCACAACTGTACTAAGTCTTCCCTTACAAGAACAAATCTATTTCTTTGTAGCACAGTCTGCATGATAAGGTATTCTTCCAGTAGGAATAGATGTTGACTCTAATCCTTCAACATTTGGGTGGAATCCTTTCCATGATGAAAAGAGTAGGTGGTCATGGGTAATACCCAAATAATTAAAAAAAAAAAAAATTATTGATTAGGTGAGCTCCTGCTAGAACTGGGCCATATCTGGGAATGTTTTTACATGAGCTTTCTCATGGGTTATCTCTTTTTTTGTTACTGCTAAAAATTAGGGAAGTCAAATCTGCCATTCTTGTCTGGTACAAATTTCTTACAATGCTGTCTTTCTGGAGGAAGGATTAAAGTAGGACGACTATGAAAAATGTTTCCCTGAAGCCAATTTTCTTGTACTTTGAGGTTAGTCACTAATTATTTTCTGTAATCTCACTTGTGGACCAATTGTTAGGTATTCTATATAATCATGTCTGCTTCCAAATGAAGTGCTTCCTCCAGGCTGGTTTATTATCAGGTTAAATAATCCCCTTTCCAGAATTTTAGTGCGAGATACTTGCTTTTACTGTGAGATACTTACAATTTTAATAAGAAATTGTGCTCACTACTTTGGCTATAACTTATTGTGACTAGTCTTCACATATATTTAAAACTTACCCTTATTCCTATGGCCCCCCAATTAATTTTTTTTCCCTCCAAGCAAATTTTAGGGCTGTTGAAGTATTAAGATAATTCCTCTTTTTGTGCGTGTGAAATATATGAGGGCATGTATCACTATAGTAGGAAAAAGTAGAGGAAAGATCTGTTACCAGTTTCTGGGAAATGCTTATATTGGTGTTGAATTGGAATGAAATGAATTAGCATTAAAAGACCTCCTTCAATGTAGCTAGTAAAACTACAAGCACTCAGTCTCATATTGTCTGGAGCACTGCTCCAAATCACACACTTTTTGGGACAATTTTCTATCACAGTCTCTGGGAATACCCTTAATTTGAAACTTTTCGTTGGTAATGTATCTAATTTAATCTCCACTTTTTTTTCAATTTGTATGTCTTTGCTGATCCTTCTAAATACCAATTAAAACCTTTAAAAATCATTTTCATATCTCTTTTGTATTTTTTCAACATTGCCTCTAAGCATTCTTTCCCAGTTTCTCAGTTCTCTCCAGCTTTCTGTTATTATACTTTAAAATTAGAATCTGAGAAATCCTTACAAATCTGTAACAATATAATTTTTTCAACCCAGAGAAAAATTATAAAAGCTGACTTCAATTTATTAGGCAGAATCTCTTCTTTAAGAAATGGTTTGAGGCTATGAGGGTAGAATGATGAAAGTTTAAACATATTTTAACACAAACTTTTAAAAAAATTAGAATGTGATAGAATCTATGTAATTATTTTCATTCTTGTTCACACAAATATTCCACTTCAGACTTCTTCCATCTTTTTAGGAATATGTGCTCTCCTGTAAGGATTATATACTGTTGACAGAATTCTTTCATGAATGTACTTCTACTGAAACAGACTGGAATTTGTTGGAAGAACACTGAACTGATCTTTGAGATTAAACAGGGGAGATAGTAAGTAATTAGTAGTAATTGTCATAATTAAGTTTAATGCTAATATAATTTAATTTCTCACGCTAAATTCTTGAGACAACATCCTAGAAGACAAATCTTTTTAACCACCACATCTACCTATAAACTTGCTGAGGCTTTCAGTTTCTTCAAACAAAACAAATCCTTTAACTACTTGTTGTGGTTTTAAGTAGCCAGAGTGTTTTATTAGCTGGGGGGGCTAGGAGAGAGGCTTCTTTAAGAAGCTGCTGGAGTTTTTCTCTGCTCTAAGCTAGCCAAGGTCAGGCAACAACGCCTCCGTGATAACATATTTAAGAAGGAGAAAAAAAAAAAAAGCTGCACAGAACATCATGGCAGCTTGAGAGAGAGGAGCGTGAGGAGTTTGATTAACACCAAGGTCAGAGAGAGGAGAAAGAGAAGATGCCTTAAACACTGGAACAGGGCCCCAGGAAAACTGGGGGGGATCATAGGAGCAAAGATTCGTAGCACACCCGTGGAAAGACTGGAAGATTTCTGCGCGGAGCTGAAGTGCTGGAGGAGAGAGGCTGTGATCCTGTGGGACATTTGCTGGAGCAGAGTCCTGATAGAGTCTTGTGTAATAGTGTGTATGACCCCGCCCAGTTCCCACACACAGGAAACCGCTCACCCTGGAGACCTGCCCCCGGGGGCCACTGTGCAGCTTTCCACAAGCACCAGGACCACATGATGCCCAGCAACACCTACTCCCGGGGCTCCATGTGCCAGGGCTACCCCACCTCCATCCATGCCATGGCAGCAGCAGGCATGCTCAGGGTCAGCACTGCCGTGCAGGCTGGAGCAGTGGTGGCAGGAGTGGGAACTGGCTTGGCAGCAGTGACCCTCTTCTCCCTGCCCACTGGTTCCGTGTCTTCCAGCATCAGACCAGCGGCGATGGGGCCAGGGCAGCCACGCTTTCCCACAGTGGCTCACCCAGACTCCACCCCCCCCCCTTCCCCTTTACAGGTTTTAAACACTTTGGTACTGCATAACTACTTGCCAATCACAAAGTTTCAGATTTTAATGTAAAACAAATCATCTCTTTGTAGAATACAATTGAATATTTATGTTGTGTTATAATAAGAATGGCACACTAAGAGTTTCTGTTGCTTTTTAAATGAAGCAAATTTTTTTTTTGTAACCTTGCTGAACTGTTGAAGCTGGTGTTTAAATACTTGTTTCGGATGCCTTACTACTTCAGACTGATTCTCTTTGCCTCCATCTCCCACCTTTGCCTTTCTAAGGTCTTAGAGCACAAAGCTGGCTTTTTCGGGTCGTGTGGTTTATACCCAATTTTAAACGAAAAATCATGATATGTCAGACTTTGCCTGTTTGTGAAGTGTGTGCCTATTTTTGTGTTTTATGTGTGTTTTATGTGATTCCTCAACACATAGAATGTTTTTATAATGAAAACAGAGACCTTTTAGGAAGCAAGTGATGGGAGGGAGAAATAAAATTTTATGGGTGCTTGATAGAAACTCTTGGCTCTAAATCTCTTCAAAAACTGAAGATACTACTTCCCCAGATTGTGAAACATGGGTTTCTGCAAGTCTTGTGCTGCATTTTTTTCTGTGACTGCAATTTGTGGATATTTTTCCTAAGCTCCTAAAATCTCATGCTGATTAACACAATACAGAAAAAAGATTGTATTGTTGTGTGCCTGTGTCATTGGGAAGACGCTCCAAGAGCTGGGAATCTGACCACACCTGGCAACTGGTATCTGTACTAACTTTGAGGCTGCTTCAAGTATTGAAAGGTGGTCACATTCTAATTGCACTGTTCATGGTTCTGCTTCAGAGATAAAAACCTTGTTGTCAGAAGGCTCCAGGCCTGCTCAATTTGCACTAATCTGGCCAGCCTGCTCTAGGCTACATTTGGCACTTTCTTACATTAAAACCTTAGAATTTAAAAGTACTCAATCAAAAGGAAATACCAGGTTAAGCAGGCCTGTGTAGTCTCAGTGCATTTCCACACACAGGCTTTTAACTACAAACTGGGTTTATTTGGGTGGTTGCTTTATCTGGAGCATACAAAAGACAAAATTATCCTCAACAACATCATAAAATCTTTCCCACCTTTGAAGGGACCAAAATTTATACTGTTTGAATCATCTCAGCACTTCAGAGATTCAGATTACAACATCTCTGGTCCGGCATTAAAGGAGAAAGGAGTGATCCACAGCTACCTGAGTAGAATGTCACAGATGTGATTTACTTAAACTGACAATTTCTTTTAACTCTTGAGAAATTTTATGTCATTCACTGCATATCTTTCAATTTCTAAAAATAAAAAAAGGTATTTAATACATACACTGAATCATTTTCAAAACAGGTTTGTGGTATTAACTGAATGAATTGGGATTCTATTATTTTGTCCTCTATACATTATAGAATAGCCTATAATGCAATTAGCTTGCCAACGTACCTCCTTTTCAGCTATATGTAACACCAAACTGATAAGTCAGCTAGCAGTTTTGCACACAGAGATTTAACGATCCTTTGCAGATGAGTATTTTATTGCTGATCTTGTGAGAATAGAGCAAATATCTGTTGAGAAAGTAATGTTTGATAGAGGTGTGGAGCTCTAACTGCAGATTTCTTCTTTTATATTTGGTCTGCTATATGATATTTTTTGTGGTCATTGTGGACAGAACTGAACATGGAGTTTCTGTTATTTTCATTGGGTTGAAGAAGGAGACTTTAAGATAGCCTGAATATCTCTCACAGTCCTGTATTCATTTTTGGAGCTGCACTGCAGATACAATAAAAGAAGATGGCTGATACGAATGCTTCTCTATAGCAAATACATTTTAATGTTAGCATCAAGTCAAAGTAGAAGATCAATGTGGCACACCGTAACCCTCCAGATCCTCTGAATGATCCCCTAGAGGGCATCAAGATGTCTTTCAGCTTACCCTGTATCTCCAAGATACTCTGTTAATATTTTCTCTGACAATACTAGCGAAAGGTATTCTCAGTTTTCTATTTTGTCTTTAATTCCTTGGTAGGTTTTCTTTCAAGATGGCTAGGAGGTTTTTGTATGCTTTCTGAATCATCTTTGTAGCCTGCAACAGCGACAGGACTTTGTACAGCTTTGCGGATTTAAAATTTCCCAGTGGGCAAAATTTGCTACCTTAAGAAGTACCTGGGGAAAGGGACAAACTCATCACAGAACCTTGGAATGTCTCGCTTTCAGCTGCTGTCTGGAAAAGTGGGGCAAATGCTGGTGACACAAAATGTCAGAGAAGGTGTTCAATATACTTTGACTCCTCTGTTGATAGTAATAACAAAACAGCTACAGTTAAAGGCAGAGTGTGAGGCCATGGCAGCTTATTGTTCTCCTGCAGTCTGCTTCCCTGTTCAGTGTCTGGGTTCAGTTCTGACAAAGTGCTGACTCCAACAGAGAAAAAGGACTACAGTTACCCTAGTCTAAATTTGTAGAATTCACTGGTTACTACTGAGCGGTCTCTTTAAATTTGCTCAGTGGTCTGCCTTCGTACTTTCAATAGGCTGAAAGCTCATGGTTGGCATGAACATATACATGCATATGTATATTCTGTTTGCACATCCAGGCTACCACAATTAAAAGGCCAACACTTTGTTTTGTTCTAAGAGGAACTTTTCAAAGTCTAACCACTGCATCTTCTTTCTGTTCCATAGATACATTTTATTAATCTAGATGTAAAAGAAAATCTCCAGCTTCATATCTGAATGCTAGTTCGACACCCTCACTCTAGGATTAGTGAATACTTCACTTGCAAGAATACACTTTAATATAGAGGTGATGACAATAGTGTTCCAAAATCAAGTATTCTTTATGTAAGACACTGCCTGTTACTGATGATTCATTGTGCATGGATCATGCCACATACTGATTCACTTACAATGAGTTGAAAGGAAAGCTGCAGAATAAGCCATTAAAGAAGACTGTAGACTAGCTAAGTAACACTCTTTTTTTCCCTCTATGTACTTCCTAAGACTTTTCTCTTACCTCTTTTCCATTCTTAAAATAATGATTTTGATGACTGCTGTTGATTGAGCATTATCAGTGCTGTAAATGGGATAAGTCAATTGGAAGTTGCCCGCTGGTTTTGATTGTAAGCTATTAGTTGATTGGCCAGGTACAACTGACTCTCTTGCATGGGATTTAGATTAAACCCTTGGTATTTTACTGAGGTCCTTGGGCAGTGCAGGGAGGGTGTGTAGAGGAAGCTTCTATGAGGAAAAACACACAACATAAACCATTTCTCTGAAACAGCCAAAACAGATTAAAGTTAAAATCGGAAAGGTGTACTTGTTAAATGACGTGTAAGAAAAATTCTGTATCCTTTATAAAATACCTTTACCAGGTGAATTAGCTATTTGTAATATGAATATGTGAAAAGAAATGTATTTTCCAAAAAGATTTACTCCTTTGAATTAAAGTTCTCTATGAATTCCATAGTTATGTACTTTTCTAAGGTAAATAATGTTGTAGCAATGCTTTTTACTTTATTTCCTAGAAGTGAAGACTAAAAAATTTACAAATGTCTAGATGTTTCAGATTTGTTCCCCATTTACGCACTCTAGTCCCTCTAGTTAGGCCTTCCAATTCTAGTGTATTGGCAGTGTTATAAAGAACAACTAGCTTTGCATCCAAAAGTTAATTTGAATGCAATTTAAATTATGAAACTGACATAATTAAAACTATTAGAGAGCTAGTTCTTTACAAAAAGTTGTCTGTTTAAACATTGAGATCACAGATGCCACTAGTTATCTATTTATACTCCTGAATTCAGACTCACAACTGAAAAATTGGTAATGCAAAAACAACGAGGAAAAACCAAGCAAATAAGTGACAGGACCTGCTGGTATAACTGATGGATGAGTAATGGATGAATAAGATTAAAGCTATACTACACCATAGACCCAAGGTAACTTTATCAATCTTTCTCATTAGGTAAGAGTTGATTGTAAAAGCAATACATTTTCTGAAATGAAAATGTATTTTTCAGAATTTTCAGAATTTTATAATGAAGAAATATCTGAGGGGGCTTTTGTTTGTTTGAATTATATATTTTATCACATAAGATAAAACATGGGAAAAATAGTGTGCTGAAGCTCTCTCTTTTGCACTGTATTATGAGCTGGCTTATAAAGATTCAGGTTTCCCAAGAAGCAGCCAATCACTCTCTGTCAGTGACAAATCCATTTTTTGCAGATGTAACAGAACTAGCACTGTTTTACAAGTAATTCCTACTGCTGAAGAATTAAAGTGCAACAACATTGATCTGCTAGTCTGTCAACAGCTGTCATGGTTTGACTCTGGCTAAAAGCTGAGAGCCCACACATAGATCTAAAATTTCTCAGAGAAGGGGAAAAAAACCCTCGACTTTTGTGATAAGGATTACAAGCAACTGTTTATTAACTACTTCACACAAGCAAAACAGGCTCTAACTTAGAATGTTAAGAATTTACCACTACTACAACTACTACTAAAATCAGAGCTTAAGAGTTTAAGGGTGAGCAGTTTGATAGTTGTTACAGACACCTTTCTACCCCCACCCCTCCCTTTTAAGATCCTTCACCTTCCCCCAACAGCTCGGGAAGGCAGGTGTGTGTGTGGGGGGGGGTTACAATCAGAGGTTTTCTTTGCTGCTGTTCAGAAGAGTGAGAGAGTCCCACCCCAGCTTTCCTCGTGGGGTCTTCTCCACGGAAACAGTCTGTTGCAAACTGCTTCTTAGTGGATTCGTTACTAACAACAGTTTTCCTGGTACTGTCGTCACGTAAATCACTTTACCATAGGTGCAGTCATTTCAGGTGCCGGCTGCTCAGCTGCCTCAGTGCTTCAGTGCTTCTCACGGGCCACCAGTCCTCCCAAGAAATGCTGCTCTGCTGCTCCAGAGTCTCTTCTTCTCACGGCCTACAGGACTCCACCAGGCCCCTCTGCTCCAAACACAGGATCACAGCCTCTCTTTTCCGGCATGTCTCTGTTCCAGCGTGGAAAAAATCTCCCAGTCTTTCCATGGGTTCACAGGCTGAAGAATCTTCGCCCCTATGATTCCTCACAGCTTGCTGGGGCCCTTTTCCAGTGTTTAAGGCATTTCTCTTTCTCCTTTCTCCGACCTTCCTGCTAATCAAGCTTCACACCCTCCTTTCTCTTAAGCCACCATGATGTTCTGCGCAGCTTTTTTTTTTTTTCTCCTTCTTAAATATGTTATCACAGAGGTGTTGTTGCCTGACCTTGGCTAGCTTAGAGCAGAGAAAAACTCTAGCAGCTTCTTAAAGAAGCCTCTCTCCTAGCCCCCCCCAACTAATAAAAAACTTTGGCTACTTAAAACCATAACATGTAATTACCTGCACTCTCAGCAGTTAAGCAAAAAGCTAACTGTCACACAAAATACCATTGAAAAGGAATCTAACCCCATGAGATCAATGACTGTGAGGGAGGTATGAGTAAATAACTTACCTATTTTGCAGCATAGATCTGAAGGTGTCAAGTAACACAACCTGACATTTAATATGATGATGAGTTCTGAATTTTTGAGCAGTGCAATAATGTAGGCCCATTGAAAACTTTAGGGGAAGTTTCAAAGTATCTGTGGGGAAGAGTATTCAAACTCATTTTTGAATGCATGTTGTTAGAGATTGAAGAGGAAAATGAAAGGCTGTTAATTTTAATATCTATCTTTAGTTCTTTTGTAGAATATATATCCCCTCCAGTATATCCTATTTTTTTTCCTTGTAATTCAAAACAGTATTAACCAGTGAGGTATAAAACCAGTTCATTTCATTAGCATTTGGTAGGACTTTGCATTTCTCAGTTCACATATCTCAACCCTCTGCTTTCCACTATTAAGAGTGAATACAGTTCATCACAAAGCATATATTGCAATGAAGATGTACACTGAATCCTGTAAATCTGTATGTCAGTCTGAGTTCTTGGGACAATGACAGGTTATCTAAACTGTTGCTTGAATCCTTACACCATCAACAGTGTTTTGCATTCTCCAAAGCCCCAAACCTCCAAACACTGACCCTGGAGACCAAAGGTCAAGACAAGAAATGAGACAAGAAATGAGACAGTTCAACTACACTGAGTTTGTAAGTGGTAAGCACGACAGTGCTTTTATTGCAGATAAATAATACCAGATCAGATGCTTCAAGCATGCATGTGAGGAATGATATTACATTTAACAGGATTTTGCTCTCCCTAAGCATTATAAAACATTGTAAAAATTAAGCAAGCATTTGATTAGGTGTTGCAGGAGGTTAAACAAGCATAGCAGAGGCTCTGTGGCAAGGCATCATGCAGTGCAGATTCTCATGACAAGGATCTGGGGGGATTGTAGCCGACCAATCAAGGGAAGTAAAGAAATCATGAATCTGGACTTCGACCCACCCCCGCCCCGAGCAACCACCGAGATCAATCGAGTGTGCCCGAGGCGGGGAGGGAGAAGGGCAGACCCATATAAATAAGTTTTTGGAAGTTATTGTAATATCCCCTCCCACTTCTCAGAGTTTGCTATAAAATAACCTGCTAACGATGTAAGGCGCACTTCTGGCTTTGGTCATGTGCTCAGCTTTGTAAAAAATGAGCAAATTCTTTTTTTTTTGGCTTTCGCATATAGGTTATAGCAATACTTTTGTTAGCTTATATAGATAAATGCTTCTTGTTAAGGTTTATGTTGTTTCTAAATATACCTTCTGTTATATACCTCATGTTATTAAGATACCTGAATATTTTTACATATACCTCATGTTACATATACCTCATGTTATTAAGGTGCTTGAATATTTTTACATATACCCTGTCATTAAGATACTTGAATATTTTCTTTAGAGATGCCTCTTTTTGTTATAAGAACATATTTTTAAAAGGTAAAAGGGGCCCCCCAAAAAAGAAGGAACCTAAGGGTGCAAGTAAAGAGGTAACAGATCCAGGACCCAAGAAGGGTAAGACCAGCTAAGAAGAAAAGAAGTTAAAAAGGATAACGGACTCCTGGAGGAAGATAACAGGAGACGTCGGGAGGAGTGAACCTGGCAAAAGTTGCAAAGATAACAAATGAAAGGACTGCTTCAGGTTGCTTTTACCTGATAAACAAAAATTAAAGGGGGCCCGCCTAAAAGAAACCAGGCATGCTCTAAAAAGGCGTGGAAAATGGAAATGACCTAATGAATATGTTAAAATTGTATGAATATGTATACCCTAGACTGTATAAAAGCTCAAGAAAACCCCAAAGCAGGTGTGCTCTAACTCTGTTAGACAGCCGGCGCCGCTTTGCTTTGCTGACTTTGTCCCTGAATAAATTCCTTCAAAAGAAACAGAGGAGTAGACTCTGTTTTTCACAGCTTTGCTCCACTTTGTTCCCAAGAAATTTTTTTAAAACTACGTGGGCTCATTTCTCACAATGCATAATTAGGATTTAAAAACTAATTCGATGAAGACAAAAGATTTAATTTTTAAAAATTATTTAAGTGAACTATCAGTCATTAAAATAAATTAACTTTGTAGAGCTAGCAGTTATTAACTATCTGAAATGGATTTCCTCCAGCCTGTCTCTCTTGCTTCCTAAAAATCAAATTATTGTAAATGCAGAATCCAGAAATATTATTAATTAAAATAATCAAATTATATATAAAATAATCAGAAATCAATATAATCAATGAAAACAGACATGTTCCAAATTTTTTTAGTGAGTCTGTTGGCTTATTCTTGAGTTGTAGTACAGTATGGTAAAATTTGGTGTTAAAAGGCATAATTGGCAATAAAAGCCTTTATTGCTCTCCGGTGTAATAAGGAAGTATGCAAATATGGTTAGTTAACTCCCAGAAGCAAAATTAAGATACAATCGAGACCAAATGTTGGGTTTCAAAACGATAAATTAATTTATTCAACTATAAAACTAAAGCATAGAGAAAGAGGAGGAAAGATAGAGAAAAGTTGGGAAAGAAGCTAAGATTACTTAAAAGCACAGTTACCAACCACTGCTACCTTTCTGACGAGATGCGATGTGGCAGAGTAAGGGAGAGGTTTTTCACCCTTGTTTTAATTTGGTTTGCTGCTGTCAGTTCACCCCCCAGGGCTGGTGCGTGCGCTGGCCTTTGGAATGCGGCTGGAATGCGGCTGAGTTCGCAGGATCAAGTCGCCGGTCGGTCTCGTTTTGGAGTCGAGGCGGGCTGCGTTGCTGGACAGTGCCGGCGTTCAACTCACGTCTCAGCGGGACAGAGAGTTCTTTACGAACGACTTGTTCTGATCTGAATTTCCCGCGTGGAGAGGCCTTGGCCGCACACGTGTTCCGCGGCCACACGGAGAGCCGTGATTTGTGCTGGGTCGAAGCTCCCTCTGCAGCTCGTGGCTCCGGAGCGAACTTGTGCCCGGGCCCTCAGGGGTGCACGTCTGCGGGGGGGGCGGGTCTGCAACTCATGCGTGGGTTTTGGAGGTCTCCGTTCCCCAGCAAGTCTCCCCTTCTCCAGGCCAGCTTCGCTCGCCGGGCAGGCTGGCTCGGGTGCGCTTCCGGCGGTTTCGCAGTAGTGAGAGGAGAAGCGGGGAAGGGGGGGTCGATGGGCACCTATCCGGCAAAGAGACCTCCTCCAGGGTCTTTCTCCCCTTTTCCTCTCCTGCCAGCAAGGTTTTTGCCTCTCTGTTTTTATAGGGTTTTTTTTTTTTTTTTGCTAGCTATACATGAGGCTCTGCATGTAGCTCTTCAGGTATTTTTAGAGATAAGAAAGGCAAAGACT
The DNA here is from genome assembly GCA_013390005.1 of Calyptomena viridis. Taxonomy (NCBI): domain Eukaryota; kingdom Metazoa; phylum Chordata; class Aves; order Passeriformes; family Eurylaimidae; genus Calyptomena; species Calyptomena viridis. The sequence continues at coordinate 8,669 of WEIV01019321.1, read as the reverse complement.
ATGACGAAGCAAATTTGGGGCACTTTCAGAATTGTCAGTCCTCTACAGGAAGTATTAAAAGTGATAAAGTAACATTAGCAATCACGTTTAAGAATAGGAGTTAAATGTGCTTTCTCCATTTTATTGCGTGTTATAACCACAAGCAGAACCTGTTCTCTTGAACAGGTTTGAGTCTGGCATCCTTGTACTTCAAAAAAGAAAAAAAAAAGATGAGAATACAAGCAAAAAGTGGAGAAAGTAGAGTATTCTAGTGTCTTCAATATGATTCTCAGGGTTGTGTTTTGGTGGCAGAAGAACAAGACTCAGTGTCCTTCCAATCAGTATGACCTGCTGAATACAGGAAGCATTCCAGAACTGGCGATTCAGTTTTTCTGTAGAATTACTAGACTGATAAGAATAGTGAAAGGCACAATTTTTCTTCACAACAAGAAAAGTTTCTAGCTTTGTCAGTGGGTAGTTTTTAGGCTTTTTTTGCTCTTGTTTAGTGTCCTTGTGATGACTGTCAATATAGTAATGACAACCTATTTTAGTACTAAATATGAGACAGAGCTTTGCAAAAATTATATGCTAATTTGAAAAAAAAGACATGTCTTCCCTATAGAAAGGGAATACTTTGGCATTATTTTTAAAGGAATGACAAATATAATGTTTTTAATCATATCATATTTTTAATAAAGGGGAAGCTGTATATAGAAGTCTATAAGAAAGCTTTGAAAGCTGAAAAGTCTGGTCTGAGTTGTAAAATACTTTTTAGCTTTCTTAGACTTTATAAGTCAGTGAAATATTTCTTCAAATAAGGATGTCAGGACTGTGATCGCACTGTGTATCAAAGGAGGATTGTAGATTAATAGGTGCATTATAGAGCTTATTAGACTAATGAATGCGAGAGAGAATGTTTTCCAAAGTAGAATGTTTGCCAGTATGGCATTGTGTCCACATTCTGCATCTACAGAGCATCTGGAAAAGTCCTTAAAGACTTGCTCAAATCATGGAACAAAATGTTTCAAATACAAAATGTCAAGTGTCTGCCCGTTGTGTTTTCATGTGGGTTGCATTAGTGTTGTTGAAACGAGTTGTTTCATCTGAAGATACATACCTATTTGTCTTAAAATACTTCATGGTCTTGAAATATTGCTCAGTAGCAATGCAAATCTAAACCAGTCACTTTGTCTTATGTGCTCACTGCCTTTCTTTGGACAAATAACAGCAGCTCTTTGTATCATGGGTCAGGGGTACCCAAGACAGACAAGGAACTTGACAGAGACACCCTATTTTCATTTTAAAAATTCATTGTTCTCCCAGCTTGCATAAAGAAGTATTCTTGAGAGGGGAAGCAAAGAGAAAATTAATCAGGTGTGTTGGAATATGGAAACTGAAGTAATAAGGGTGACAAAAAGGTAATAAAAGCCAAGTGTGTGTGTGTATATATATATATATGTACACACTATAGCCTGGATAATATAGAGCATCTGACTCTGTTCAATGGTTCTACTCTAATTACCCACACTGTGTGAGTCCTGAAGCAACTGTAATCCAACTGATTTGGGAGTTAAGGTTTGTCGTCTAAACTGAAGCACAATCTTTCAGTAGCCACAGATGTTATTTGGCAAGGCTCATGTCTGAGACTTGATTACACTGTAGTCCGTATACTGATGCTGAATAAGCCACTTGGTTTCAATCTTGTTGCAAGTGCATGGCTCTGCGTATATAAGTTCTAACACTATCTTTGCTTGGCTAGAAGTTCTAGGCATTGTTGTGGTTTATGTTATGGATTTTTTTAAAGTGCTGAAATACATTGGCCTGCTCTTCACTGTGGAAAACACTAATGCACACACTTGGCATATGTAACTTAAACATCTGATGTTTTCCAGGTGACTTGACACTAATAGGAGTATGACGCATACTGTTTTTTAAAACAGAAAATTCTTGCTCAATGAATGTGACATAAAATTAGAATAAGAAATGTATGATATGATTTCATGAAACAGCTGTCTTTTCAAGGTGAATAGTACAAACTGTCTTTAATGTAGTATAATGTAATATTTGTGCTGCACAGGTGTCTATATTAGATTTTGCATGCAACAAATGCTAAAGGAACTCCTCTCCGTATTGATCTGAATTCTCAAGTAAGTGGCCACAAAGGCAAATGTGCATTAGAGAAACCTATTCTGGTGAGGTTTCTTAATCAAACTTGAATTATGTTATGATGAATTAGAAATCTTCTCTTCTGTGTACATTCAGAAGCAAATAGTCTTATGGACTGGAAAAGGGAAGTCTCCAGGATGATCTAATTGTGGCCTTTCAGTACCTGAAGGAAGCCTACAAGAAAGATGGGGAGGGACTTTTTACAGGAGCATGTAGTGACAGAACAAGGGAGAATGGATTCAAATTGAAAGAGGGTAGAATTAGATCAGATACAGTGAATAAACTCTTCACTATGAGGGTAGTGATGCACTGGAACAGATTGCCCAGAGAAGCCGTGGATGCCCCATCCCTGAAGGTGTTCAAGGCCAGGCAAGATGCAGCTGTAAGCAAACTGGTCTACTGAAAGGTGTCCCTGCCCATGGCATGGGAGTTGGAACTAGATGACCTTCAAAGTCCCTTCTGTTCCAAACCATTTTATGATTCTATAAGTTTAAAAGATGCAGCCTGAAGCTTACAGCAATTCTGGTGTAGTTGAGGGCGTGCTAACAGGTTCCGGGCTGCCCTGTGTTCTGTTTATAACATACATGCTACAGAGATTGATACTACAGGAAAACTTACACAGATAATTTTTGTTTTAAAATATTTTGATGAGCTTCCCACTGAGGCCGCTATCTTTGGGCTAAGCATGCATTTATGCTAATTAGTGACCAAGGCATTCCATGCAAGTGCTGGAGCGAATCTTGATAACCTTGGCTAAAGTCGAGACATAATTTTCAGTCTATTCTGTTTTCCCAAGTTGAGTTTTGTGTTATACGCTGGCTCACGGACGTACAATATTGCAATACCATAATTCATGAGGTAATGAATTTTGGCAGGAGTAAATGGATATCTGGGTGGTTATTCCAATGTTTAAATAGAAATTGTCCTGTGTAGGCCCTTTTTGTTTGTAGTCACAGAAATAAAGCTTTATTTTAGAGAATCCCTTTGTTTCAGTTTACAGAAGATCATATTTCAATTGTGAATTATTAAAGTATTATGTGTATTTGATACAAGTTTGTAATTACTGAAAATACTCCTGAATTTCTACAAAGTCTTAAAAGCCTGGGTTTTGTTCTTTTCAATTTCTTTTGAACTTATTACAGGGTAAACTCAGTTATATGTATTTTATTTAAGTACAGCATATTTATTAAGGGTGTTGTGAGAACCCAATCTCACCCTTCACATACATCAAAGTGTAAGCATGTTGACACAGAAGGTTATCTCAGATTCTGCTGTAGTAACTCTGATGCCTCATGGACAGTCTTTGGTTTGATTCACAGTCCAGGCATTTTCAGTGTCTAAAGATACTGATGTTTACCTTCTGTTACAAGTATTAGCTTTTTTGGACAAAGCTGTGAAATCCAAAATGTTTCTGTCAGTAAAGTGTACCACTTAATTTTCCCTGTGGAATGCAGTGACACATTGCTATCTAAACATGATAAAACACAGTAAGGACTTAAAAAACACAGCCTCAAACACTCTTTAGGCCACAGAGGACTTTGGCATGAGACAAAACAGAATGGAGAGGCAGGATGGGAAGGGCCTGGGAAGGGCTGGCTAGAACATCCTGGATAATACATTCAGACAAAAATTTCCTCTGTGGCAGACTTTGTAAAGAAGCAACTGCTTGTATCACTAGTCTCTCGAAGGTTTCTCCAACTTATGGCACAGGTGGCATCTGTGACCACTAATGAAACACCTGAACACCTGAAACTGCTAAAATGTATAAGTAGGGAAAAGTTTTCAACAATCTTGGGATCCTCATTGTTGAGAAGCTCAGGGTGAAGAAGACAAATGGGACACGATGGATCCATGGGTGGTGACTCATCTGCTTGATCTTTCTCTGTCTCTCTCCTCTCTTTTTTCTATTTCTGTCTATCTCTTTAACTCACATTTTACTGTTAAATAAAATCTGTACTATTGACTTTGGCATATGGTCTCATTTGCACCTTAATTCAGCTAGAGACATCTCTCAGTAATCAGATCTTAACAAACACTTGGAAGTGAAAAAAACAGCTCACAGGTTAGTTACTTTTAACAGATCAATACATAGAGATACTGATTTTGTACTCATCTTGTTAATTAACTGTGGTTAGGTGATTTACTGTTCAGCCTATCACACCCTATCAAAATGTTACTTCTTGCTTTACTGTATTTTATAATTTTCATATTAATTTATTTTATCAGGAAACCTCCTCTTTCAATTTCTTGTTTATGGTAGATATGCTTTCTCAAACGCTGAGAGGAAATATTTCTCTAGATGATATTAGTAAATATATTTAACATTGAAGGTTCTTGTTTGAAAACTAAACACAAATTTAATGACACTTATATTTTGATACCTCAACCTATATTATTTGTGGATTATTGATAGGTTTAGGTTTTTTCCTAGTTATTACATTTTCTGTTTTCCACAGTAAATTAACATTCCTCTGAAACAATTCACATATAAATAGCACAGCTCCTATCATATATAGAGGTAGAATGCTTTAAATGTTTACATGGCTGTGATGTATTTTGTATTTCTGCATTCAATACTTGTATCTGTAATAGGAAGGAAATCAGCCTTTATACTGTGATATTTAGTTTTCCTCCCAGTGGGTATGCTTTATAGGTTTTGAACTTTACTTTTAAAGGTTTGTCCTCTACCACCTTCAGGTGAAATTTTGACTGCAATAAATGTAGTAAGTGATTATGCCTTCCACTGTATTGAAAACCTTCACCAAGTATCAGGAAAATTTGCAATGTTTGACTGAAAGAAAAAAATAAAAAAACTTTGCCGAATATTATGGAAATAACCTTACAGTTAGCTTGACAGAGGGAAATTTATGATGATTTTGCATAATGGTTTAAACTCAGATGGAAATTAAGCACCACGCAGCCACTCACTCAGCCTCTCTCTTCCCCCACCAGATGGGGCAGGGGAATGATGGGGATGAGAATCAAAGTAAAACTTGTAGGTTAAGATAAGTTTAAATACTGATTAGTTTAATAACTGAAAATAAAGTAAAACACAATAATAATGGTAAGTGATAATAATGATGATAAAAATGGAGAAACAGGTGATGCACAATGCAATTGCTCACCACCCACTGATTGATGGCAGACCCCTCCTTCCCAAATGCAGATCGGCCCCCCTTCTTGGTAACTGCTCCAGTTTATGTACTGGGCATGATGGATGTGATGTAAAATATCCCTTTGGTCAGTTCAGGTCACCTGTCCCGACTGTGCTCCCTCCCACTTTCTTTTGTGTACCTCCTCAGGTAGAGGTACAGAGCATGAGACAAGAAAAAGAGTCCTTGACTTGGGATAAACAGGACTTAGCAAAAATCAAAACATCAGTGTGTTGCCAACACTGTTCTCCTTCCAAATTCAAAACATAGCATTGTAACAGCAGCAATTGAGAAGAAATTAACTCTACCCTAGCTAAAACTTGGACAGTGCCTGAAAAATAGCTCTTGGGAGGAAAGCCAACTTTTCCCAGCAGGTGTAGCAGGGGGGCTGTCTGTGGGGGGGACAACAGGGGGCTTAGGGGCACCCCAAATTGCCCCCCACATTGGGAGGAGACCTCCCAAGATGCTATCACCATTAACCATCCCCACAGCTGATGGAGAACAGGACCTAGGGGTGCCCCTCCCCCAGCAGGGGACACACAGGATTTTGGGGACCCTCTGGCCAAGTACCCGAGGGAGAAGCCCCCCCTGTTGCTGCAACAGCTGCCTCCTGGGGAGTGCAGGTGGGTCAGGACCCAACGCCGGGTTGGAGAGGGAGGGGAAGGAGATGTGACTCTGCCCTTGGCACCTGCATCAGCACCCGAAAAACACCAATGCCCCTCTCCCCCAATTCCCCTACACTAGGGGGCTGCATCAATACCCAAAAATCCCCGTGTGTGTCCCCTGTACATTTCAGTGCTGCGTCAGCACCCCAAAAACCCAACCCCCCCAAATCTGTCAGCACTGTGAGGGCTGCTCTCTCAGGGCCAGGACTTCTGGCAGCCGTCTCTGAGATGTGTGAAGATCCCTCTCTCTTGAGGGAGTGCTCTTCAGCGTCACTCCTCCAAGCTGAGCAAGGGAGGAGAATCTCTGGGTGTTTGGGTGGTTTGGGTGAGTAACATCAATTCCTACTTAATCATTAGTTTTGCTGCTTTTAACATAATTGCTTCAATATTGCTTCAGAAATCGTGACCTGGACTCATAATTAGAGCCACTTGCATGGTGCACTAAATAGTTCTGATTAAGTTAATTTTGTCTGACCATTATGGTTCTTGTAATCAATTGAAATAAATTATGTGCTTTATTTCTAGAAATAGAGTTGGTTTCCCAGGCTTATCCCTGCCTGGCAAAATTGTATCCAGGCTAAAGGCACCTGTATGATCCTCTAGAGACAAACTGCTGACCAAGTCTGGGGCTGGGGTTAGATCTCCTGTCTGAGGACTTCAGAAAGCCAGGGGTTCTTTCTATGCCTCGTGACACAGTGGAAGGTTCTCTCTGATCACCCTGGTCTGAAGCTCCTACTCTGCCGGTGACAGGCCTCTGGCTCAGCAGTGCCAGCAGCACAGGGCTCGCAGAGAGCATCCTGAAATTCGCTGCTCCCTTAGACACCTCAGGATTAAAGTGCTCTGAGCTGCCAGGCAACAGATGGACAGATTCGCATCTGCCTGCAAGGGCTGAAGGTCTGTGACCAAACAAAAGAGAGCCAAGATGAACCCCCATGTCTGCAGAGACCCCCCAGGTCTCCCCAGCCCTTGCTCCCCACTCACTGCTGAAGATCAGAGCCAGCTTCTCCTTGCCCCAGTCCCTGGGGTGCCGTGCAGCCAGCCCTGGGCACAGAGCTCTGTCAGCCCCTGCTTAATGCATCTGGGTAAAAATTCCCACTATGGCAAACTTTCACCCTCAGAAGGGAAGCAACTGCTTATATACTTGTCACCGATCCATCGGAGATCACCCCAAGTTACAGGACAGGCACGATCTGTGACTACCAATGACCACTGAGGCACCCCAAGACTAATTTCTGGGGCCTTCCACTAAAGGACTGCACGTGATCCACAGTGTTGCATCCGACAGTGTAACCTCCTTGCCGGGGGAGGTACTTGGGCATTCCCACCTGAACCTGAACATGTCTTAACCAGTTGAACTCTTTATTTTCTAGGTTTTCCCAATCCCCGATGGATCAAGATATGCGACCACCACTTTGACCAGTGGACATCAAAATTGACACAATCAAGTCTTATCCCTGGATCCGTGGGTGGTGATATTTTTCCTCTCCACTACCTACTCTGCTTCTTTCTTCTCCTTCTTCCTTCTTCTGACATATTTTCTTAAGTAAAATCTGTAAAACAGGGACTCCATTCATGTAGTAGCTCAGACGTGCCTGAAGTAGCAGGAAAACTAGTTAAAAGAGCAGTTATACTTTCCTAGCAAGAACTACAGCAGTGTTTTTCTTCTGGAGTCTTTTTAGGATGACAAATCTCTCTCTCTCTTTGTCTCTTTTTCATTACAGAATCACAGAATTACTAGGTTGGAAGAGACCTCCAAGATCATCCAGTCCAACCCATGCCCTAACACCTAGACTGTGGCACCAAGTGCCATGTCCAGTCTTTTTTTAAACACATCCAGGGATGGTGACTCTACCACCTCCCCGGGCAGACTGTTCCAATACTTGATTATTCTTTCTATGAAAAACTTCTTTCTTATATCTAACCTGTACCTCCCTTGGCGCAGCTTGAGACTGTGTCCTCTTGTTCTGTCAGGTGCTGCCTGGTGGAAGAGACCAACCCCCACCTGACTACAACCTCCTTTCAGGAAGTTGTAGAGAGTGATAAGGTCACCTCTGAGTCTCCTTTTTTCCAGGCTAAACAACTTTTACTCCCTCAATCATTCCTCATAGGGCTTGTGCTCCAAGCCCCCCACCAGCCTCATTGCCCTCCTCTGGACACGCTCAATCATCTCCACATCCTTCCTAAACTGAGGGGCCCAGAACTGGACACAATACTCAAGGTGCGGCCTTACCAGTGCTGAGTACAGGGGAAGAATGACCTCCCTGCTCCTGCTGGCCATACTATTCCTAATGCAGGCCAGGATACCATTGGCCTTCTTGGCCACCAGGGCACACTGCTGGCTCATGTTCAATTGGCTGTCGACCAGTACTCCCAGGTCCCTTTCTGCCTGGGCACTGTCCAGCCACACTGTCCCCAGCTTGTATCGCTGCAGGGGGGTTTTGTGGCCAAAATGCAGAACTCGGCACTTAGACTTACTAAATTTCATCTTATTGGATTCTGCCCAACTATCCAACCTATCCAGGTCTCTCTGCAGAGCCCTCCTTCCAACAGATCGACACAAGCTTCCAGCTTAGTGTCATCTGCAAATTTGCTGATGAAGAACTCAATCCCCTCATCCATGTCATCAGTANTGGATCCTATCTGGTGCCATTGATTTATGAATATCCAGGTGTCTTGGCAGTTCTCTGCCTCTTCTTTGATAACAAGA
>WEIV01019320.1:28088-42481 GCA_013390005.1 Calyptomena viridis | reverse complement strand
TGGAGCCTTCAGGTTATTCAGTGATTCTAAGTAGAAATATAGATGACTAATGAAATAAATAGTTGTCTTCCTCTTAATTTTTCATTCGTAGGGCCAACAGTTCTTACATTTCCTGAGGCACTCTGCATATATTATTGAGATAGTGTGTTAAAATGATCTCGCCTCATTTATCCTCCCCCACAAAATAGTTGAGATGTAACTTTCCAAAGAAAACATCTGAAACATTTAATTTTACCTGTCACTTTTTTTTTCGTTTTCCCTGTTAAGACTAAAACATTGGGCTCTACATTTCTAACAGTGGGTTTTCATGTGAAGGTTAGAATAAACAAAAGTATGATTTAACATTTTGAGACCAGAAAATGACTAATGGGAAACTCTAATTCATTTTCCAGGTCCTTGGTAGGCATAGTTGAAAGCTGTAAAGGTAACGAAGGTTATCAAGACCTAAAGATAAGAATTAGAAGTTGTTAAGTTTAGTGTCTAAAATTGGAGTTTCCTCGTTTTTCTTTCTACTATGTGAAGTAGTAATTCCTTGGATCTACACTATTCCAACTGTCAAGTTAATACTATATTGTGACTTATTTAATTTGAGGAATAGATATTTTATTTAACTTGGTTCATCAAGGAGCATTTTGTATTGCTATCCATCTAGGTACTGTGCATGCATGCTTGCATTATTTTGCAGAACTCTGAATGTCTTCTCTAACACCCTGATTAATTTTATTTTTTGCAGATGATATTGGTTTAAATGTTTTGTACTAGTCTCTCTAGCAAAATCTTTTCTGCTCAAAAACATCCAAATTGCACGCAATAGTCTATGACCTAATGTTATTGTCCACTACAGCCATTGTGTTTCTGCTATAGGCAAATGCTACTCTATTAAAATCTGTCCAACTCAAATTTTCTGTTAGAAGCCTTGACATTAGACATGAACCCTCAACAGATTAACTTTTCTAATGTTCTGCAAGCAGAAGTAGTGATAGAGTTCTGCTGCTCATAAAGGAAGTTACTTTTACTAAGTTCCAGGAGAAACTGGAGTAGGTATTTTAAATTAAAAACTATTATAACTAACCTGAGAAAAATGCTCTCGGAACAAATTTTTTGAACAGATAATTCCTAAATAAATGCCACTGCACATATGATACTTCCGTACAAATATTAAAAAATACTTATTATAGCATGTTTTGGTTATTATTCCTCTTGTAACTAGATTCAGGCTGAATGAATCAGATTCAGTGTTTGTCTGATTTCACATATGACATGGACTAAGCTTTAAGATGGATTATGAAGGTCTACAATCTATACTGAAATTATGTATTATGTTTCTCCCCATTACTTTTTGGTCATGGTTATTATATACAGTAGAAACCAATGAAATAAGATTTCTTTTTTCTAACGCATTAAAGTCTTAGCAACACTTGTTTAATGAAAGGATGTACTTTCATTCAGACATCAGATGGAACACTTATCACTGGTTTGACTTCTAGAAAATGAGTATTCTGTAGGATTGCCACTCTTTCCTCTTGTCACCACTGTCTTCCTCCTCTTCAGTTACTTTGTGAAGTCCAGCTCCTACTGAAATCAGTTGGAAACTGTTGTATATAGAAAATTTTCCGCTACATCTTATCAAAGGTCAAATTGGTTTAATGTTTGCAAATGTAACTATACTTTTTATCCTCTGCAGAGAAATTCTGCCTCTAGGAGCAGGTGGGCAGAGGAAGATATTTTTGAAAAATACTTTGTGCTTCACTGGGCTCATGCACCTGCAAGCGTATGGCAGAAGGAGCCTGCTCCATGCCTGGCTAGGCATAGGGAACACAACTTCAGCTAAACACATCTCTTGTACTAGAGTCTTGTTGCATTTCTGCTGTCTGTCTTCATTTGCCTATCTTGTTTAGGGTTACTTTTGCTGTGGAGAAGGCAGGATCCATCCCCATCAGAATTCCATGGACCTCACCAAGATCTTTGTCCTCAGCAGTGACATGCAGGGGCAGCCTAACACCAGGGAGACTGGGAGAGAGCAATAAAGGAGCCTGCTCCCCAGCCTGCGCTATTCATTACTGCTTGTTACATTCAGTGCTAACGTAGTGAAACAATTTACTTGTTATGCATTGGAAAAATGGAAAAAATCCCTGTTACTTACTAAAGGGCCTTGTAACTTTCTTCTGCACGCTGCTTTTCACACTCTGCCCAAATAAGCTGGGGGATAGCCAGTGAAATCCCCAAATTCTAACAAGTTGCAACATACATGAGCTATTTACAAGATGTAAGAAATTTCCAAAATGATTTTTTTGTTAATTAGCTACTGCTTAAGCACATTATAGAGTCCTCACATGTTAATGTGCCTACAGAGTAGCTCTCAACAGGGATTTCATTGGTTAGGGAGTATTGGCCTTCTTGCTTAAATTTTGTCCAATATCTTCTAATCCTAATTTGATTTCCAATCATTATAAAGTTCCAACAGTTGCAAAAGACAGGATTTTTTTTATTTGAGTAAGAATTTGCATCATGAAATTAAATTGGTTATTTTTGGCTTTTCAGACTTTATAGAGTGGGTTAATTGTTTGCCCTTATTGCATAGCTGTTTACACTCCATATCAACTACTTTCCTCATGATCAGTCTCCTTCATCTACACCACAGAGATACTTTCACATCTATGTGTAGTACAATAATGGTATAATGTTAGAAGTAGTGCCTGTAATATTCTCCTTAGGGGAAACTGTGAGCCCTCAGCTCTGTATTTTGCCTGAGCCAGGGTTCCATAATCTCCTGCTCCCGTGACCTGAATGCCTGCTTGTGGATTCACATTTTCTGTGATAGACATAGTTTGCTTGTAGGTAAGGCGTGGCTGAGTATGTACCTATTCTCATCTCTTATTCTTGGTTTCTAATTTGAGACAATGAGGATTTGCATAATTTCTGTGTGTTATATAGGAGGTTTGTTTTTAGTTCATGGAAATGGTGACTAGAGTTTGGAATAGATGTATCTTTTCTTCTAAGAGGTGCTTTAAATCTAATTCAATGGACCAGTATATGTATCTTCAGCTTCCAAAATATGCAATTATCCCATTAGAACTCCACCAGAAAAAAAAGCTAGTCAGAGAGCAACAATTTCATTTTAAGGGAGGGGAGAGGAGCTCTGGGACTTGTGTTCATTTTGATGCTGAACTTTCTCACACCCACTAGAAATTCCATCCTAAATATTTTCACTGAAACATATTTCCATGAAATATTGCTCTTTAAAAGAAAAGGTATTCTAAATCAAATAAGTTTTTTTCTATCTGTAGACTTCTATTAAGCAACGACTCCAGGCTGAAAACAATTTCTGGACCATAGGATTACATTTTTGTATGACTACAGCACTGAGCAGTGCAAAACTAGGAACAAACGTGTCTGTTTCCAGTGATGCTGATTCAGTTGAAACCCAGAACCAAGGAAGAGAGTCAATATTCCCAAAAGCCATTCTCTATAATACCTGAGATTTGCGGTATATTTGTTGCCATGTAAACTTTGTTAACCTTAAAAAAAAAAAAGTACTAAATATTTCACAGAGCTTATCATGGAATACTTGCAATGTAAAGAATCAACACAGTGAACTTTGTGGTTTTCTTTACTAGCAGGCCTGAGCTAAACTATCTATTCACTGTTAAAGCTAATGCAAATGTTGACCATCTTATTTACCTGTAAACTGCTAATCAAGTCGGTGCTGATCTGAGAAGTATCCTCTTTGTACTAGTGGTCCTTGGCTAATCTGACTGAAAGCCTGATCCTGCCTCAGCTCCAGGCACTGAACATCATTATAGGAGCTGTTCCTACTGCTTGTTTTTAAACTGGGAATAGTTTCATTTATTTTATCATTCCTTCATTTCATCTGATGTCATTCTGCAACTCCATTTACTTAGTGACAGGATGCCTTGTTGTGACTTAATGTTGCCCACTCCTTCACTTCTCTGCCAACAGCACTCTGAGGAGCAGATTTGATCACCAACAGGACAGGGCAGCTGATTGATCTTGTACATTAAACACATGGAATTACTTTTAAAACAAATATGTGTATATTATGAGAAGATTTTTGTAGGCTTCTAATCGAATCAAGTTAAAGCACTAGTAGAATATTTAAACTGGTTGAATTTAAAAGAATAAAACCATCTGGTTTTAATCACAGTTCTTCTTCAATAAGACAGCTATCTCTTTACAATGAAAAATGGGTCTACTATAATGTAGCAAATTCTATGCTTTAACTGATGTATGTCAGTTGACCGGTGATTTAAAAAGCATCTCTTTTGAACCTAGCTGGAAGCTGGTTTGCCAGATCTATCTATGTGTCTTGGGAGCTTTGGAAATGCATAAAATTTGTGCCAAAAAAAAAAAAAAAAAAAAAGGAAAAAATAATTATATTTTTTTAGAGGTCAGAAGTGATACAAATTGCCAATTTTGCTGCACTATTTGATAGCAGTTATCTTTCTAATGTGCATTTAGTCTGCTGTTTTCCCGAAGAGCCTATTTTTCTTGAAGACATTTCAGCCTGACACAGTTTTTCCCCATTGCTCTGACACATGGATTTATTATTTATTATCCACCCTGAAATCCATTTTTAATTAATTATTTCATTGATGGCTATTTATCCTAGCTGAGTCTTCAGGAAAAGCCAGGTTCTGCCAGTAAAGCCTAAAATAGCCTTAAAAAGTTTGTGATGCTAAGTTTGGCGATGCAGTATCGATATCCACTTGGCGATTTCCTAGGTGAGGTCTGTGTCTAGATGTCAGAATGGATCATGTGAAACTATGTCGGTCAATTAATCACTGCCAATGAGCCATGGCATGCCAAAGCTCCATTTCATAACAGACTCCTTGTTAAGTTCACAAAATCCAAATCCACAAGCCAGACCTCCTGCTTTAAGACCTCCAATACAGGCTACAGAAACATTTTCAGGAAAATACATTTACCACAAGAAATAAATGTTGCAGGCTTATAGGGCTTATCTATAAAAGGGAAAAAAAAAATGGGGAAAAATGTGGAATTGGGGTTTAGCTTGATAACTAGTTTAGTGAAATTATTTATGCTGGATAGTCCTAGAGAAAGGCTTCTAATGTGAATATAAAATAAATCCACATTAAGCAGTACATACAGCATAATTCAAAATTAGTTGAAATCTGACATTTATGTTTCATAGCAATGACTGCTGTAAAGGGGAAAGTGTCATTCATATTTAATACTTCTCTTGCCTTATCTGTTCCTTCATTCTGACTTCACCAGATGCAAAAATGTGGGGTAAGAGAGGTAGGGAAAGTCAGAACTGAATGGTAGCCTGATGTACTACTGAAATAAATTAAATTCCTGTGACAAGTAAGTCATTGTTGGGGGGGAGGAAGGGTGTGAGGGGGGAAGGGAGACCGTCTTTTACTTTACTGGCCCATTTAGGAAGTTTGGTCACTGGTATGAAGCCATACAGCTGCACACAATATAAAGTAAGTTTAACAGCATATTTGGTGAGTTTATAACTTCCCTAGGGCCTTTTAACATTAAAAATAGTGATTGTTAACCTGGTCCATCTGAACTTAAATATGAGCTTACTTTGCAAGAAATGAGGGGTAACGTCTCAAGTACTTTTCTTTGTGTTTTATTGTTGCTTAAGGGCTTACATTGCTTTATAGCTGCATTTTGTCTGTTTTTGCATTTTGTACTCAACAGGGAAACTCAATTCCATGGTCTTAGTAAGGATGGCAATCCCAGTCCTGGATTAAAAATATCTTCTTTTATAGTTATGCACAGATATTAAAAAATAAACAGTATATAATAAAATGGCAGTTGTATATGACTTTGACATTAGCAGTAAGTCCATTACGTACATGTTATCTCTCTGGTGACTAAAGATTTTCACAAACAGCAAAAACTCTTTCTAAAATCATTCGTGTCTCAGACTGGCAGCCAAAATAACACTATCAAATATTGAAAGGCACACAAGAAGTCATCCTGAAAAGAATTATTATTGCCTTATAGGATGAAGTAAAGTACAGGATATTAAAAAGAGGTCCCATTTAAAAAAGCATATTTCTGTATGTATTTTGGAGCTGTCTTTCAAGGCAAAATTCTTTTTTCAGGTGAATATGCCACCAGAAGCACACCAGTTTTCAAACCTATGAGTCTGATTAAAAAAATCACTATATTGGCTTCAAGATGAGGAGATTATAAAAATAGTATTGCTAAGGGTTTTCTTACTTCTTGCTGGTTCTTATAGCCTTTAGGATTCATTGTGTCAGGCATTTTTCTGCAAATATAATACCTCAAAGATTATGTATTCATCTTTGAAAGCAGATTCTTTTGTTCTTACTCCTGGAATTGGGCTTTGGATGCAAATGTAAACTCCAAACCATTGCAATTATTGCTAGAAATTGGTAGCATTGTGGAGGTGCAGGAACCAGACCAAATCTTATGTCACATGGCATGCTTCTGGGTGGTGCTGGCAGAAAAAGTCCTTCTTCATCAGTGTTCCTCTCCTGCGACAGTCCCTGTCAATCCTGAAGAGCCACGGCACACCATACAGGTGAGTCCTGGTGCAGTAGTGCAGTCACTGTTCTGATTTTTGTTTTCATGCTCTATTTTGCCCTGTCAAAGAGAAAATTATTAAAATATACATGTATATATCTGTTTGAACTATAAATGAATTCTTTCCTCCTACTTCATAAGTCTCCTTTGCCCCTCTCTTAGAGGGAAGTGAAATCACTCTGGAGTGGCTTGCAGATGGGTTTCAGGGCCATTTAAACCTTCAATGCTTTTTAGAAGCCCTGCCTTCTGGTGCTTTGGTACAATAGCCTGCCACGTCACTGCTTCTCATGTTAAACATTGCTAAGAGAACCTCCATTCTTCAGACCACAGCAGCAACTTGAGAGCTGCTGCTCTCTTTACTGGGTTAGCATAGCATCCATAGGCAGGCACTGAAGGTAGAACTCATGTCCCTGTCTAAAGCCGAATGCAACTAATTCTGCCCAAGGCACTGGTGCAGGGCCAGGAGGGAGCAGAACACCCACCTGGAGGCATTGCTCAGGTCCTGCAACAGCTGTGTTCACCACCCCACAGGTCCTGCAACACTCTCTGGTGAAAAGTGCCTTGCAAGTTTGTCCCAGATTATTCGCTAATTCCCTGGCTGGCTTTCTACTACTAGTGCAGCTGTCTTTAAGGGCATCTTCTCACCTCTCTCCCTCTGTGGGAGACCCTTGCATGTTTTCTTAGCTTCTCACCTACTTTATAGTGCAGAAGGGAAGGGTGTCTTGTTAGACCCTGTGGCCTCATCTTCCTTGGGGACCTAACATATAATTCTGACTGCTAAGCACTTGAATGGTGCAATAGTAGAAGAGTTAACCCATCCACACACCTGTCCTGGAATTTGATTGCTGTCCGTCCTGAGTCTATCGAAGTCCAGTAATAGTGATATTCCACACCTGCTGCATGAAAATATTAGTCCCCACAACTTAGAATGGCCTCAGAACAGCAATTATGTGTTTTAAAGGGTATATATGTGTACACACATGTTATGGTATGTAATTTATGTTAGCAATTCAGAACTGGTTTGAATGAAAAGTATGTAATTGTCAATGTAACAATCCTTGTCCTTGTTTTTGACTGGCTGTCATCACACAGCTGAGGATTGAGATATTTCCTGAAGCTGCCTGCTTAAAAAGAATATTCTATTCTGTGTTCTACACCATGTGAATGGTAATAGAACAAAAAATATTAAATATGCACACCAGCATTTTGACCCTGTACCAATAAAGACAAATATAGTCCTAAATTAGGATCAAGTTTTGGATAGACTGTGTGGCTTGTAGATTCCTTTTAGGGAAAGTGTTTGTTATGTTAAACGCATGACAAATATTAATTAGTGTGAAAAAATGTTGTAAAGTTGTGGGTTGTGATAAGAATTATCACCTACCTAATTCCATTTGGTGTAAACGAATTGCTTATTGATTTAATTATTTTTTGATTTTTCTAATTGTGTGGAATACACAAACAATTTGAACTTCACTATGTTTTCAGTTTTGTATTTGCTTTCCTAATCTCTGGTAGCTGAAATAACACTGTCAAAGCCACGTATTTTCATAAAATCATGGACTCATAGAATACTAGGTTGGAACAAACCTCAAGGATCATCTGATCCAATCTTTCTTGACAAAAGCATGATCTAGACCAGGTGGCCCAACACTCTGTCCAGCTGAATCTTTAAAGTGCCCAACACTGGGGAATCCATAATTTCCCTAGTGAAATTATTCCAGTGGCTGATAGAGAAAAAATTCCCTCTTGTATCCCATCAGAATCTCCCCAGAGGTAACTTGTACCCATTACCCTTTGTCTTTTCCATGTGACTACCTGAAAAAATGGAGTCTCCCTCTTCTTTGTAGACATCCTTTAAATACTGGGACATGGTGATAAGGTGTCCCTAAGCCTTCTTTTCTCAAGGCTGAACAAACACAGCTCTCTGTCTTTCTTCACCCATCAGGCTGACTGGGCCTTTGCTCATCTTTGTGGCTCTTCTCTGGACCCTCTTCAGCCTGTCTGCATCTGTTTTGCATATTAGGGACCATAACTGAACACAGTAGTCCAGGTGTGGCCTGGCATGTCCTGAATAGAGTGGGATAATGACTTCTTTATCCAGTCTTTGAACAAGCTCATGAGAAGCTTTCTGGCCAAAGTCAGATGCACCAGTTTTAGTCTACATTTTGCTGACTCTGTGCATCATGTCTTTATGAGATACTAATTTTGGTAAATCTACTTAGCACATTCAGTCTGGAATCATTTCATGTCTTAAGTGGTGCAGCAGCATTTTCTGTTAGCTTGGTAAACATGATATGGAAAATTGTGTACATCCACTCAGATCTTTTCTGGGAAGATAATTTCCTGCAGTTGCTGTGTTCAGTGTGTCACACAAGTCTTTGCTTGCTCCTTTTCTTCTATCGCATCAGACCAGTGTTACTTCTCTCCACTTCACAGGTCTTTCATGTCTTACATTCACCCTGTCATCACTCCTTCACTGTTGCCTGGCTGACAGCTGCCTGAAGTCAACTTCTGACACCCATGTTCAGCACCCACTTCTTTTCAGACAAGCACCTCTCTCTTTCTCCCATACTCCTATACTCAAGCTTGGGAGTTGCCCACTGTAAACACTCTCAAAGCTATTTCATCGCTTCAAATCTCAGTCTGTGATGCCAATAGGATCTTCACAATGATTAGACAGCTGATGTACTGCAAACATTGCCAGTCATGACAATCAAACTTGTTTTCCTACATCTTTCTTCCAGCACTACCATTTGAAGAAAATGCCATCTGTATTGGTTTCATCTCTCTGAGACCTTTTGTTTTATGTATGTACATACTACTACTGTGTGAACTACTATGGCAAAGGTTGTAGCCTACCCAGGCCAGGTCATGCCACAGTAACACAAGTAAGTAATTCTGTGGTTGTGTCAGAGAGTTTCAGTCTCAATCTTAAGAAGTGCTACACTGAGTACTCCTACCAGGCAGGCACTCTGTTGGCAAATGTGCCTGTTGCCTCATTGTCCATTGCCTCATGTCCAAAGTTTCCTTGTGAAACTGTCTGGATGTCAACGCTGCTTTCAGGGCTCTCCAAATTAAAAAGCCTCACATATATGTCCCCAGTTGGATAGAGCAGATAGGAGAGACAAACACTCAAGTGAGAAACTGCTACCCATGTAAGCACTGATCTGTGAGACAATGAGGATAAAGACTTGCTAATTATTCACAACATCTGCCTAATTGGCAAGGTTCATCTGTCATCTCCCTATTTTCTCTACCTGGTTGGTAGAAAAACAAAGATCATCATCCACAAAGCAATTTAAAAATGCTAACTCAGGCACTTGATATGATTCACTCACCTGACATTAGAGGAAAGTTGGAGAGATGAAATTAAAGTGTTTAAAATTGGGAGGTATGAATAACTTTTCCTCCTCACTACTGAGTGTGGTATTTCCATGTCAAGGGCACATGTTAACAAAGGGGTAGACATGCCATGATGGCTCTAGCACTCGTGCACTAGTTCATCTGCCACCTTGCAGCACATTAGAGAGCATGATCAGAAAGACTACAGAGAAGGGTAAAAGGAAAATGAGAAAGGTGTGGTCATGAACCAAATATCCTCGAGTTGGATTTGGCATGACTGTCCATTATCTGAGTCAGGATGGTGACGTCCTAGTCTCACCAGTGTATTGTAGAATGGAGTTAGTGAATCATTAGATTGAAAGGGACCTCAGGAGGCCTCAATCCATCCTCCAATCTACAGCAGGGCCAACACTGACTTCAACTCCAGTTACTCAGATGTTGTTCAGATGGATTGAGTACAGAGATTGTGAAACCTCCCTGTTCAACCTGTTCTACTGCTTCTATCACCTCATCACAAAAATTTTTCCCAGCTCCAGCTGACCATCTTGGCAGTTCTTTATTGAACTCACTCCAGTTTCTCAACATCTTTCTTGTGCTATTAGACCCAAAACTAGACACAGCATTCCAAATGCAGTATAACAAGTGCTAAGTAAAGGGGAATTGTCAATTCTTTTGATCTATTGGCAATAGGACTTTTGATATAGCCCTGAATGCTGTTAGCCTCCAACACTGGCAGAGCACAGAGCTGGCTCATGTTCAGCCTACTGACCACTAGGATGCGTAGTCTGTTCCAGCAGAGCTTCCACCTAGCCATGCTATATTTGAACAGTCAATTAATCTGCACCATTTGCATCTGACCTTGAATTTTACAAGGTTCCTCTTGGACTTTTCCTCCTGTCTGTCAAGATACCTCTGAATGGCAAAAAAGTATCAACTATTTCATCAGGTTGGTGTCATCTGTGAATTCAATGAGAGAGCACCCCATCTCCTCCTCCAGGCATTGATGAAGATACTAGCCCAGGATTTCAATGTCAAGAGTTTCATGCCGTGTTGGATCATTTCCATAGTCCTGTTTGTAAGTTTTGAAAAGTTCCATAAATGTTGCATTTTAAAAATCCATATCATGGGAGGCAAAAAGCTGAGGTATGTAGTAGGAACCCTTTGATCGAGGAAGGTCACATTGCCATGAACTGTCCCAGTCTTGCACATGACATAATAATTTTCAATTCACTGTATGTGTCTGAATGTTAAGATAGGAAAGAGAATTCCACTTTAAGCTGAGACCATCCTGCAACCATAATTATGGTCTCATTGTAGCTGCTCACAACATACCTACAAATATATATATATACACACGCAGACAGGCATGTACGTAGTTAAGCTTTTCTGAAAGAATGTGTCTTATGGTAGGAACCCTCTGCAACAAGTTTCTGAGTGGAGTGAGCTTTTCCAGAAGAGTTACTGACCTCTGGAACAGGGTTTCTATCACAAAAATGCTGACATAACCTTTAACTGTAGAGCCACGAACAGCTTTGTTATATTACTTGTTCTTAGCTTATATCCTTGCCCTGGAAACAGTGGTAGCATTGTCTGCTGCTAATTGTATTAAGGGGTCGAGGAGAGTTGGCACTGATATCAGAAGGGAAAAATAATTTAAAATTAAAAATTCCCCTTATATGAGTCATACAAACTTGGGGGATATTTAAAAGAATGGCTTTAGTTTGAGTCTATGTATATGACACTCTAATTTTTAATTTTTTTTCACATTACATCTATATCAGATGTAGTAAATATTCTTTATCAATCTATTTTGGTTATTTTAAGCCCCCTTACATTTATAAATCTGACTGGTGGATCTAATCACCTTTTTTATGTGCTGTTTTTCCTCAGTACTTTATGTAAAGAGAAACCAAAGCCTCACACAGTGTTTCCAACTCTCATGATTTTAATGTGGGTCTTGCAATATCTAGTGTTTTCTTTAAGCCTCAGCTCCTGGAGCTTGATGATTATTTCAAGATCTCCACTTTTTGTTTTGCAGCCCTTGAGATTTCCAAGAAAAGACTGAAAATCTGAATGCTAAAAGATCAAAAGTAACAATTAAACAAGAAAAAAAATAGAAACACAGTTCTGAATGTTACTGTGGCTTTTGCAGAGGCCTTTTAAAAGCTTGTAATGGCAATACTTTGAATATAATCAATTTGAATATATCTGCTTGCAATGCAAATTGCCTCCAGCACTCCAATTATTAATGCTATCACCTAGAGGTGTGCAAAGCAAAACCCTAGGGCTGGTTGTTTCTCACTTTCAGAGACATTTCCTGACATTCAGAGACAAATATGGATTATCTTTTCTAGAGTGTCCTATCCTAAAATCCCAGACCACCTTGAAAGTTCACACTGATAGCCAAACTTTTGTTTGCTTGTTGCACAAGCATTTGAGGGTAATCTATAAGATTTTATAGTAGAGAAAAATGACAAAAAAAAGGTGTGCTTTTTTTTTTCCTTTTTAATATGTTATTCTAAGCGCTATGAAGAGCCCTTGGTCTCCTGCTGCAGATAAAGTATCATAATGGCTGACACGATCATCAGCCTTGCAATCAGTTCTGCAAATGGGATACCAAATCTGGAGGATACCCAAGACTCTCACGCTAAAGGCTTTGGTTGAGCTGCCTGTTACTGTTGTTTTCTTTCCAGAGGTGCTAATTTCCAGAGATAAAGAACTGATTGCTCCCAGTGAGAAATGCAAAAGACCTTGCAAAAGCTATTAAGAGTGGGAAATTAACAAACGTGGCAAGCAAATGGCTGAATATATGAGTTTCAGTCAATTAACTTTTTAACAAACAAAACCTTTAGTAGTTCCCCACTATTCCAGCTGTTCTGTGTTTGGTGTCAAGCTAAGTGTTAGCTAGTTTTAGCCCGACAAGGACGGCAGGAACTTTTTAAGTGTTGCAGCAGTTATCTTTTTCATGACAGATTAGGCTTTCCTTCTCCATCGGCATAAGAACGTTACTGCCCCAGCCGTGTGGAAGGTACAAGTTAAAACGGGTGTCTAATGGAGGGATTTGTCCACACTGTGAAATCTCATCGTGGGTGCCATCTATGCCATATATTACAGAAGCAAGCACAGGCAAAAGAGTGGTGTAATCTGTAAGTGCAGCCCAATATGCACCATGGTCTCCCTTCAAGATGCAATGTTGGGTTGTGATCATCTCTTTGTTGAGTTGTGTACATCTTCAGAGACTGCCCAAGCACAGAGCGAGAGCTGCAGGGGCTTGTGGTTCATTTCATCTTAGAGCCCATACTAGGAGAACCAAAAGAGTCGATCGTGGTTTTGGGATGTGAAGACAGGTAGTTAGAAATAGTTTTTTATGTGTTACCTTAGTAGGTTTCTGAGGACTGAGGAAAGTCCCCACTGAGCAAAGGTTTATGCTTCCCATGTGCTTCACAGTCCCTACACTTTCTGTCTCTACCATATAGTTTTAATGTATTCTGAAATCTCGTGTAACCTGATCACTGAAGTAGATGATATTCTTAAGGGTGTCAACAGCCAGCTACTGGAAAGCTTGCCATCATAAAAGTGCTCCTTTTTGTTCTTGGTTAGTAAATGCATTAATCATAATTCAGCAAGGGAAAAAAAAGCCAATCTGTTACAGTAAAACATCTGCCCTTTATTTCTTTTGTTCAAAGAAAAAGACATAAAACTGAAATTCCTTTAAAATTTTCCATGGTAAGTGTTTCTCTGCTTTCTTTTTCAGGTTTCTCTAATTTGTATGAAGGAGACTTTGATTGATTGAAACCCTTAGTAAACCTCTAAGTCCTTAACCACTTACTGCTTGCTTGATATAGCATTTGCTGTTGTTTATGGTCTCCTATCCATAGGATGGGTTTTTGGTGTAGTAAAGTACTAAAAATCTCATAGAGTTGTATCAACTTGGGTGTTCTGTGGTTAGCATGGTGGTTGTTATGCCTAATTCCCACAGCAGAGAGGGGGAATTAGGGGGAGCATCATAAAGAACAAAAGTTAGTGGATTGCCAGCTGAGTAAAGCCCTCACTGTGAACAGGTTGGGGTAATAGCAATATTTCTAAAGGGGAGGGTAATGACACTTAAGTGAGGTTGGTCTTAGTAAGCAGTTGCAGGTCTGGATCCAATAATGTATCATTTACTGCGTCTGGAATAGATCGCTTGAATAAATTAAGTGAACTCTTACCCTGCTGTGAGCTTTCTTGCTGTGTGCTCTGTGCTTATTAGCCTCCTAGCCCCTAGTTTGACCCTGTTCCTTTCTTAAATTAATGCATCTCCAATTCCCTAANGAAAAAATATAAGTTTTTAGAGAGTCATAGTATTTTGAAACTTTATCAGCCTAGATGACGATATGACTTTTCAACTTTCAAGTGTTTTTTCCTTTTTTTTTAAAGTGGAGAACATTTTTAATGCAGAAATATCCTTACCACTGTGCCTACTGGTTCTTGACAGAAATTCTTCATTTTTGATACAATCAAAC
>WEIV01019320.1:2353-24399 GCA_013390005.1 Calyptomena viridis | reverse complement strand
AAATAAAATACTGGGTTTTTTCTACCATTTTTATGGCCTTGTCTCAGTGTCCATCCCGTGACCTCTTGCTCTGAGAGTGAGGCTTACATTAGCAGCAAGTCTGATTCAACTGAAAGACTTGAGCTTATAAATACTTGCCATTTCATAACTATGTACATGATACAGTATGTCCTTTCCTACCTCACAAATTATTACATGCAGGAACAGATTCCTTAACAATGCCTTAAATTATTTCCGAAAAGGTTCACAAGCATGGTACCTTTTATCAGAGTCCTGATATTTCTGTTAGCATCCTAAAACCACGCTATCAAATACAGTGCCATTCCTTGAGGCCATATATTAAGCAGGGAATTTATACTAATTCAGTAGGGTACAAGTCATCTTGTTCTACAGTTCCTTAAAGTTTATTGTGGTTTTTAGAAATAGCTGAAGGAAGGAATGAATAGTCCCTCTCAACAGAGAATATTTGAGTTTGAATTCTCTGGAACATTCCAGAACTGTTGAATAAACATTTTTGTTTCCCTTTGTATGTGAGGTAAGTGTGTGTGTTTGTTTGAGGACCATGAGGCATCTCATTTACCTGTTAGAAGTAAACTTTATGTATTTATTTATAAGAGAAGAAAAATTATCTTAAAATGCTTTGGATTTGGAGGTAATGCTTATAAGTAATATGCAACTTTTAAGAACAGCTAGACTATCATGCTTTTAAAAATACATTATATAGAGTGCAAATTATCTGAAAATTAAACACTTTTGGAAGTAAGATAACTACATGCAAATAAATAATTAACTTCAAAACTTCCTAATAAGTGTTTTGTGCAGTGGCTTGGATTTTGGAGGTGAACAGTGAGATTAGGTTGCACAGTCTTGAGCCAGGTTGTTGATTAACTGTGTTAAAGGAATATTCTGAAGCCAAACACTACTTATAAATTCCCTTATGTGTGTCAGTGGCTCTACTGCTGCAAAGACTTGCATGTATGCTTAATACTGTGCCATGTGGGTATTTTCCTCAAGGTGACAACTCATGCAGCGTAAAATGAGGAGTAACTGTAAATCTTTTCGGGCTCAGATTCTGTTTGTGAAGCTATGTATGTACATGTGTTGCACTTTAGAAATTACTGAGCGGTGTTTTTCTGTGCTTTTTTGCCATGTTCTTCACATTAATCTGTAGCAGCACTGAGAGCAACAAGTTTGTATGTCTTAAACTGGGCTAGCTGCTTCTATAAAATTTTTAGATTATCTAGTAATCTGCTATCCCTGTCAGCTAAAATCATATTGTACTATTTTTCTCAAAAGCCTTTTGAGAAAAGCACAACATACCCAGGCCATTGCATAAGATTTTACTCCTTTGAATTCTCTCTCTATCTCTGTGCAGAACTGGGAAGCTTCACTGACCATGGAAAGGCCCTTGGTATCTGCTTCAAACCCTGCTCCCAAACTTGAAGCCCTTGCAGGCAGACTGTGCCTCTGGGATGATGCATGTTACCCTTTTACTCTTGCATGGATGGCTCTTCTAGGGCTATCAGGCTTCTCTTCCAGAGAAGCAGAGCATCTGGACGGTTTTTTGCAACTTGGAGTAGCATTAACTCTAAGTTATTTGTGTTGTTTGAAGTATGGCTACTCCCCAGTACTGTCATCTTCTCACCCATGGGAACATGACCTCATGGAAAAGTGTGTGTGGGCTCAGTGTCATCATTTAAGCATGTCAGAAAATTGTTTTTTCACCCTGCACTCCACTCCTGTTACTGGAGAGGAACCCTGAGCTCATAATCAGTAACAGAAATCTTGTTTGATGCTCCTCTTAAACATTGCACGGAACTGAGTTTATTGTCCCTCTTATGTAAGTCATCTTCTAACACAGTAAAAGTGGAGTTAGCAGATGCTGACTGCACCACACAAATCTATAAACAGTGTCTTTTATTTTTGTTAGGTTTTAGAGTGGAAACTAAGTATTCCCCTTTCATCATAAGGGAGAAGATGTATCTGATTTAGAATGACTGGAGTAGTAAGTCATGGGCAGAATGATGGATCTGAGATATACTTGAAGGGATAATTGTACACAACCAGTAAAGCTGGTAAATATTTAAGGGTCATGGGTTAAATGTCAGAGCCACAGTACTTGAGCTCAACTCCATAAAGTATCAAGAATGACTGGTAATTAAATCCAGGGTATATTTCACCAAAGGGAAATAAATTTGACAGCTAACAACCAATACTGGATTACCACCTCTCAGAGGTTAGGGATCATGCTAGTAATTGTAGGTGGTTTACAGTTGTTAACATAATAGTAATAGGTAGAATGATTGCTTACCCATAGATATCACAATACCAAGCAAGACTTAATCTTCTGCATGTTAAAGAGAAAAAGAAGCCCCCTAATCATTATAGTGACTTCATTTTATTTCATTAGGCATTTTGCTGTTCAAAATAAACATCCTTAGGCTGTTCCTGTTTGAATCTCAAAAGTGAATGTAATGATAATACAATGTCCTCAACTTTTCCCTGAAGTTGAATGTAAGGAATATTTAAAGTCGTAATGGAAAAGTGGCTTTGTAATATATTTTTCTGAGTTGTTTTTCATTTAGAAAGCAACATGGATAAATATGTCTGCATTTAATGATTGCGACAAACTCCTTTCTTTCCCCACTACCCCTACCAAGATGGTTTTTACCACTGAATAATCCTCTCATGAATAAGCGCTCCTTGGTAGTCTGCAAAGATCTTGCATTTATAGAACATTTTAGCCAAAATTTTCGAGATACGCTTAAAAACATGGTTGAAAATTAATGTGGTTTCACATACTGGAAACTGATGCACAGTAGATCTGATGCAGGATTTATTAATTGCAAAATCTCCTATGTTGTGTTTTAGGTGATCACCTACACTAAACACCAGTTTCTTCTCATTAGGACTCACTGCTCGAAAGTTTTGGTTTGTTAGCAGAAGGAGGTACAGAAAGAGGTGCTTAGCACAAACTCTAGAGAAAAGATTCATTTGCAAGATTTGACAGCAGATGTGGGAACATTATTTACTATTGGAACAGTGCAAATGGCTTTCAGAATGTTTAGTCAAGTGGTGTGATAGCCTTAAAAAATAGTTCGCATCCCATCTTCAAAGTATGTATTTTCTGTATCTGAGATCCCATTATTTTGAGAAGCTCATAAGAGAAAATTCTCAGTTCCTGCCTGCTGTACCATTGACTCCAGTTCATTTGGAATTTTGCATCACCAAGGGTTTGTTGTAATTATATCCAGCTTCCAAAGAGTGGTCTCCTTGGGTCATATATGTGGTCTCACATATATGAGAAGTGTAATTTTTCACATGTGTGACAAATAGGACTTAATTTTTGAGTTTGAGAGGAAGGATGCAAACTAGGCCAAATTCATGTAATCACAATTAATTATCATAAATAAAAAGCTAACCAAAGATATCTGTGTCTAGTGTTGAAAAAATTTCTGACCCTTTTCTATAGTATTAATTATAGTTCTTTATACCCAAGGTGACCAGCAATAGTAAGAGATACTTGAAAGTTTGACTGCTGCTTATAACAGAGTAGAATGTGGTGGTATTTGATAATGTAGTTCCTTCTGGCAACTTGTACTGCACTGCAAGTCGACAGCTGAAACTTGGATTAAGTTAACTGGAGTGGTAGTCATGTAAGTGGCAATGAAGACAAAGAAACTTACTGACAGCATGAAGAAATTTAAGTAAATCCCTGGATGATTGCAAGTCTCTATAGTTTTTGGCAGAATCCTCCTACTTACAGTAATAAAAAGGCCATAGTTTGTATTTGCTTGTCTCCCAGAGGTAAAACAGTTTGAGAACAACAACCTTGACTCAACTGTGCAAAATAAGGTGGTTTGTAACAAACTTGAGTAATTTTAGGTATTTGTTTATGGGAATTCTGTTTAGTTTGAGGTTCTTGGATTTTTTAATCACTTCCTGTACCAGCAAGGTTCCTGCTGGGACAGAAAGTTTCTCCAGGTTCCTCAGGGGGCAGGTGGGTTTCTTTGAGTAACCTCCAAGTGACAGCTAGCTATCATTGACATCAGTACTGCTGTTGCTCGCTTGCTGCCTTCTTCTCTTCCTCTGCCTCACTATTCCTTTCTACTTCCCCTCTCCCCCCTGCCCCTCCTCTTTTTGTCCTCTGTCGCCATTCAGCTGTGGGCAGTCAGAATGCATGGCACAGCCCTTGGTTTGTCTTTCAGGTCCTCCTGTTTCCTCCTTGTGAGGCCCAGAGGTTTCCAACGTCTGCAGTCGTTTCAGGTCTTCCTTTCAGAAAGGCAAAAGCTGATGTGGAGATCCTGTCCAGACCTGTGGGAAAGTGCAGTCCAGCAATAGCTATTAATACTGTTCCTTTCCCAGTCCTTCTGAAAGGAACTCCCAACAGGAAGGTTTCAGCACTCTGCACAACTTCACAGCTTTGCTTTAACTCTTTGCCTCCTACGTTATTAAGTTGCCTCAACAAAGCTGCCTTGGCTTTTTTTTTTTTTTGCCAAATGCTCATTGTCTCTTGATAAAATTGCTAGCAGAAGTTTGCCATTAAGTCTTTACAACACTGTTTTTCCCACTCGTCCCCAGGGATATTTAGTAGTGCTCGATTCATAGATTATTGATGTTGACTTCAGTATTTAGAAATACATCTTTAGTGTCATCAAGGTTGATAAAAATGCTTTAAATGATAGTATCAACATGTTAGTTTGGCTTACCAGTAAATAGTCTCAATGTGTGAAGGTGTTTCCATGCTAATCTTTTTGGAGTGTAGTTTGTTCTGTTCCATGAAGCTTTGCTCTCCTTCAGTCTACACATTTCAGCTAATGAGATACCGCATATGCATTGCAAGAGAAGAATGGAGCTTCTCATTGCTCTCTGGTAATTGCTATCAGCTTGTGTCATTTTTTTATATGTGGGATAGGTATGTGCTTCTTCTGGCCTCTTTTATAGGAGTTCTAAATGAAAAAAATAAAAATGGGGAGAAGGAATTTATATTTATCACTGCTACATGCAGTAAGCAACTTGAAGAGATGTTGAATTTTAGACATATTTCAAAGTGTCAACTGTTCATGATATAGCCACTGAAATACTAACACTACAAGTTCTCTCTAGGGGTAGTTTTTTACATTTTTTTATGGTTTTCCAGTCTAGAAACAAAAAGAATTTAGTCAGTTTCACTTTTGTTTCTAGACCAATTCTAATTGAGGTCATCCCAGTTTTTGTGGCTGGGCAGCATATTACTGCTTTTGCACCTTAACATAAAAGTATTCCCTTTGTAAAGCTGAAAAGCCAGGTTTATCTTTCTTATACCCTTTCAACATCAGTGCACTTTGCAGACATCCTTTTAAAAATTATTTCTACAATTCTGTGGAAAAATTGGTTTCTGAATGTAATTATCAACACAGTTATTTGTAAAATATCTGTCAACAACACATTCCCAGTGGTTGTTGCCTAAACAGTGAAAAGTAATAAGCATAATAATAGCACTTTATTTACACATTCCTGGCATTTTTTAATTTAGAATGAACCGTCCCCCTTTTTAAAATATAATCGAAGACACAGGATGGTAGCAATGTCACAGAGTTGTTATGATTAGAATTTCCCCAAAACACAACAGTGGTGGAATTTTTGTGTTACTCCATTTTGCCACAGTCCTTTCCTTTAAAGCTCTGAAGAAAAATAGGAATGCTGCCTAAAAACATGTACTTAAAAAGCACAACTTAAAATGCTTCTTCTCTTTTTTGCTAAAAAAAAAAAATCAAAAAAGGCACACATACATGTTTTTTGTGCAAAACTAAATTATGTAAGAAAATAAATGCTACTTAAGAGGAAATGTAACAGATGAAGTATAAAGAGTTTTACTTCCTGTATTTTGATTTTTAACCTTTCCCAAACTTTCTCTATTGTAAAGTTAAAACAAAGTCTTATCAGTGAGTGCCATGTAGCAGCAGCTGGATAGCATTAGAGCCCTCTGTACAAGCTATTCTTCTTCATTACCTTTTTCATGACAGCTCTTACTTTGTACACAAAATGTTACTTTGTATTGGAGATTTATGTAATTTCACTGTCTTCTATTCTGAATTAAAGCATGACTGTGGTGGAAATGGGGGGTTTACAAGTACAGTCATTAGAAATTTATGGGAGGAAAAAAAAAGATGAAATTTACAACATTCAGTGAAAAACACATGCTTTTATACAAGGACTTTAATAATTCCCCTTTCCCTGGCCCCACCTCAAATCATCCCTTCTTCCTTCATTTCATGTAATTGAAAGAAGAGCATTATTTCGATTGGTTCAGAGAGGGTGTTTGATGGCAAATCTGTTTCTGGTTTCTGTGTGTATTAAAACTAAATAATCTGTTGGGTGCATTCCTTTCAGAGCAAAAATGGCACACAGTCTTGTTCATTACCTGATAAACTGATGTGGTTAATTTTTAACTTCTAATGTTTATTTAAAATGTCTCTGATTTATTTAAATAGTGATTTAAATTTGGAGCCAGCAGAGTGATCTGCTACTGGTACAGCATTCAGCCCTGGAGGAATCAAATTACATTTTAGACTTCTTCCTCTAGTACTGCCCTAAGGAGCATGGGAGTGCTGGAGAAGTGTTACTCTAATCCCTAGGGTGAGAAGGCATTGGTTTGTGTTACGATTTCAGATTACTAGATTGGTCCAGGAATTTTCTGATAAAATATATTATCGGAAAAAAACATTGGTTTGTTTCAATCAAATGTTTGCAGGAACATACAAATTCCAGTGGCAGTCAAAAAAACAGGTTCAAGTCTTCGTTACCTCTACCAGCACTGTTATTTTTAGACCAACAATCCACATATTCAATCTCACATTACAGCAGTACATTGTACCTTATTACTGAACATTCTAAAATGGGTATTTACAAGTCTATTCACAGATTTGTTCCATAGGAATAATTTTTGCAAGCAATTACCTGACCCTGGCCTCTCATATGCCATCTCAAATTTTTGGTCTGTGATCTGTATAGCTGCACTCTCTTTGGTCTAAAAATAGGAAAATATCTGTGCAAAGGTATCACAACTCCAACAAAAAAAGATGCATGGGAACAACCTTAGGTGTTTAAATTACATATCTGAAGGTCTAGGCTTCAAGACACTCATGTGTTTTCAGCAGAGTAGGGATTTAAGAGATGAGTGAGGGCTCTCTCCACACTGAGCGACAGGTGGCTTTGGGATAGATCTCTTCTGGGGATTCTGTTGAGTTTTGCCTTCCCTCTCTCAACTTCAAAAGGCTTGCATTCATACAGGTGTAAAGTGGGAAAGTTTTAGCATTGCAGAAAGGTTATTAAGAACAAGATAGTGATATCTCACCCAGGTGTGCCAGCTACCCTTCCAGCTGTTTTGAATGTGCATTGTCTAACTGTAAGAATGCTCTAAGCAAGACTTGTTTGCAGCATGTAGTGATGCTGATGTTAGTTGAAGAGGCCAAGAACAGTAGTGATATCTTAAGGGAATAACCTTAATTAATTTCCCTGGAAATTAATTTCATTATATTCCCTTCTGTTTCCACGCAAGTATTAATGTTCACTGATTACGGGACCAGTCCAGAGGAAGCCTATAGTTGGTGTTCCTCGTTTGAATGTGTGTTTAGGCTGGTTTCCTAAGGAAACAAAGTTTAGGCAATCCCAATGTTTTTTCTGTGCCTTCCTTCTCCCTGGGGGCTTTTGAACTTGCTAGACAATTCCAAATGAGAGTCTCACAGGTAATTAATTTTCTTTAAGTCTGAAAATCAGTGGCTGAGAAAGTGAGAGGAACTGAAATTCATGCCTCCATTGAGGAAATGGTAAGTGCAATTTTGCTGTTCTCCATTCTGTCTAACAGGAATCGTCAGGCAGCACACACCTCTGCTCTCCCTCTGACTCTAGCAGAGGCTATCTCTTGCCTGGGGAGATGCTATAGGGAACAAAAGAACAGGACCTTTTGGAGAAGGGAGGAAGCAAGTAGCTGAGATAGGTGGTGAAGTACATTACAAATTATAAATCTGTGAGAAGACAGGCCTCATTAATTCTATTGCTTACAGACAAATTGTTCCAAGAGTGAACTTCATATTAGTGAACTATGAAGACTGGCATATCTTCATACTTCATATTGGAAATACTCCTATCAGCTCAGGACAATCACATCTTTCAAGGTTGTGACAATATAACCCATACATGCCACTTGCCTAGTAATTCTGACTGTAACCTGATAGGTTACATAGGAATACAGACAATACCAGACAAAGCAGATGCATTTCCTGTGGCTAAATTCTTTCAAGGATAGCAAAAAACCCCACTTTTTTTAAAAGACATTTCCTCGATCTTTGGAATCTTGTGCATCTACTCTTCAGACTAGAACTGTGCTTTTCAGTGCTGGTTGTTGCATCATGTTTGTTCCATCATCTCTGGGGTACTTACCTAGTTTAGGCAAGATGACTGACAGCTGTCTGTCTGTTATGTCACTTGTTAATCCAGAAAGCCAGGCCCTCCAGCACTGTACACCTGCAAACAATAAACTGTCACCATCACAGTATAATTACTTTTATTTTTTAGCATGTTTTAAAATATGTAATAGTATTTATAAGGCTCGTAAACTTAAAGTACATAATACTGTCATCATGTAGGGGTCAGATGATCAGTATTGTGTTAGCTTTGCCTTTTTTCCACACTACCATTTTTACATTATTCATTTGAAAACTTTCTTCAGCAGATGTAGCATGTGTTATGGTCTCATGGCTGCCAAACTCCAGCTGCAGACTTCTTGAGGCCAAAACACTTTTCTGAAACTCTGTCATTTCAAGCTCAGATGTATATTTGAGGACAGTTCTCGAGCCTTTAAAGTTCTTCAGGGACAAAGTCCAGAAATTTAGTAAAGAGTAATCACACCCAAAGAGAGACTCTGAAATCTGAAAGTGTCTCAGCACAATTCTGTGTTGGCCTTATTGTTAAAAGAATTAAGTAATTTTGGAATTTGGCAGAACAGTAATTCTGTTCTGCCAGGATGTCGATCCTGCAATGCATACCACTTCTATCTCTCTAGATTTTCTCCATTTTGTTAAAATTCCTGTCTCAGGCTTTCCTTGTGCTCCATTCCTCTTTGTTGTTGTAAGGTGCTTAATTCCTGTTTAGAAATGGGATGAAGATTGTCAGCTAGGTTTGGGTTCTTGCACTCACTGGGAACAGGTTTTGGACTTTGAAACAGCGTGTGTCCTAAATCACCCAAAGCACCTTTCTCTTTCTAGGGAAGTTCAGATGGGACCCGTAAATCTTTACTCATCAGCCAGCTTTCTTTGCTTGGCTCCACTATCTCTTCTTGGTCCTGGCACCACAGCAAGTGACAGCTTGAAAGGGTTAGAATGTTAGAAAATGTTAAGTGGAAACAGGAAGGAAACACAAAGAGCCAGAGAGAGAGTTTGTTTTCTGTTGGGAGGTAGGAGCAAGACTCACTGCAGTCAAGGAAAGTCATTTGGCTTCCAAAGCATTCTTCTGGAAATCTGCTTGAACAAAGACAGCAGAGTGGCAGACATAAGTGCCAATGCTTTCCTACCCAGAGGGAAAATACAGAGAAGTGAACTAAAATAGTCAGCAAAAGTTTTGTGTGCAAGTCATTTTATATATATGCTAAAGCAACATCAGACCAGGGATGTATCAGGTTAAGACTCCAGCTGGTCTACAGATGGAGTGAGAAGGATTAGAGAAATGTCCCATCACAGAGGATTACGGGAAAATCTTGAGAGTAGCTAGTATGAAAATACTGAACTTTCAACAGTGTATTAACTATTCATAGGAACTGCCATGCTGGCTCAAACCAGAATTTCATCTTGCTAAACGCCCTGTCACTGTTGGTAGCCAATAATGAAAGCTTGGGAAAAGAGCATAGGAACAAGAGCTTATGAGTGATCCTTTCCAATGTCCACAATGAGTAAGGTGTACAACCACTGGGAATTTTGCAGGGCCTGACTTTGTTTCAGCACTTAAGTATAGAACTATATTTCTAAACCTCTGAAATTGCCTGAAAAAATTGACATAATTTTTTGTAGCCAAGGTCTTGGAAAATTATCTGGGCAGGGAAAAGAGATGTAGGAGCATCTTGTGTAAAAGAAGATATTTCTCTGAGGGACTTGTCAGTAAGGCAAAAACTAGATACTATACATATCTTGAAAAACATTACACACATGCAACAAGTGCTAAATATGAGCCGCTTCTTTTTTTTTTCTTTCTTTTTCTTTTTTTTAACCATAATTAGCACTGTAGAGCACCCTAAGTTATTCTGCAGGTCGATGAAGTATAGAATAGCATGATTCAGTTCTACCTCTCACCAGTCCTAAAAGCAATATTCTCTCCAAGAAAATGTTCCTGCTTACACTAGAGTGTTCAAAGTAGAATCTTGGCACATTTTAACTTTGGGTTTTTAAGTGGTAGTTAGGTCTGGCTTCATGTTAAATTTGTATTAGATTTGGATACAACAGATTTGTTTGCCATTGGAATTGCTTGGACAGCAGAAGTAAGACATAGTCCTGAATTTGTTGCTGGAGAAGTGAACATGTCCATGTCACAAGAAAGGCTTTTTACTTCTCTGGTTCTTCTGTTTTACTGTGAAAATTTGGTGCTTTAATCGTGTAATTTGTCATTTTGTGATGATTTCCTTCAATTTTTAGCTGTCATTAAATTTCTTAATTTCTGAATGAATAGAATGTTTATATGAAATATTAATGTTATTATTGGCTCATCAGGTCTTGTCAGGCAGATATATGTCTGCCTTGACCCATTACATTTTGAGTAATCCCATTGGAGGTCTCACCATTATTAGTATCTTTTAAAAAAATGCTCATTAATATACATTCGTAAAGAGTTAATATACCAGCACAGCTATACCTTAATATTTATAAAATATAAGGGGTTTTTTTCTCAGAAATTTATATTTACCAAGGGTTTGGTTATTGCTTTTTTGTTTCCCCCAGGAGACATCAAGGAGATGCTAGTGTGTTTACTTCCTTCCATCATTTTTTTGTTATCTTCCTTAATAATTAAAAGGTAGCAGTTTGCAGCATACTTTTCCTGTTGAAGCCTTTTAGTTTTCTTCTTAAAGAGTACAAATCAACAAAAATGCATGTGAGTAACTTGCATAAAGCAGGTGTGTCAGAATCATAATAGTTTGTGCTTTCATTTCAAGAAATTTACAGTTTCATTACAACATACACTGGTCTCTCAGTTGTTGGTTGGTATTTTTTTTTCCTGAGAAAAGACAAAAAAGGCTTTGTAATCCTGCGCTGCTGCATTTGGGGTTTAGATCTCACCTTGTAAAAGTTTTTACTGCAGCCTCCTCCTCCACTTGTGCCATGAAACAGTGAATCACTCCTTCATGTCTCTAAGTACAACTGCAGCTCTCATGTTTTATCCTGACACCTCCTAGATGAGCTTTCCATACCAGGGAAAGGGAGGACATTTGATGCTTCTAATATTATTCTGCCGCCTCCCCTTCTCAGAGGAGTCAACCTTGCTGGCTGCCTTGGCTGTGAATCCCAGCATGAGACCACATTCAGGGTGATTAATGTGTGCAGGGGCTCAAACCACCCCTGGGCTTCTTCCAGGGCATTCATTCTCAGGGCATAACGTTTCATGTGTTCAGCTGTAGGATGACCTGGGCAGAGGCCCAGTGGCGCCGATAATTTTCCGTCCTTTGTACGAGTATCCAGAGAAACTAGTCCAAAACGACTGACAGTGGCCTCCCTCGTTGCTGCTAATGATCTTCAGTAGCTGAAGACTTCCTTCCTTGTGTGGCCCTCACACCTTACTGTGTAAATAGCTGATCTGTATTGTCGCTGTGGAGACAGAAAATGTTAACTCTTCTTCTTTAGAAAGTGATCACTTCTCTTCAGGATTTTTGGGGGATTTTTGTGGGTTTTATTTTTGGGAGGGTGGGAGTGGGGAGCACTTTTTTTTTTTTTTCCAAAATGTTTTTTTGTCAAAGAGCTCATCAAATGGTGCTATTACAAGTGTTGTTCAGCAGGTTTATATTAGCTTTCCCTTTGGTGTTACACTGGTTTTACTTTGGCTAACTACAAAAAACCCAACTTAGAAATCTTTTTTCCCCCTCCTTCCTTTTAGTATTTATATGTGAGAGCCAATACTGCAGTTAAAAAGTTGTCTTTTAATGACCTGCCCATTTTAAGAAAAAGTACTGAATTTCACTTGAACAAGAACAGTTCTGTAATTACATAATGGTCAGCCTGAATAATGTGAAAACAATTGTGACCATAGGATGAGGACATGACTGAGAGACATTTCCCTTGTTACTTTCCACGTGGCTGTTTCAAATTACCTTAATAACAGAGCAATGCACACCATGAGAAATGCACAATAAGGTATCTCACCCAAAGCAAATAAATTGCTGTGCACTCCTCAGTAGCTGAAAAAGAGGCAAATATGTAATGAAATGCAGGAGAAGGAGTTAGGGAATGTCTTGTTACCTGAAATTCTAACTAGAACTTAGACAGCTATACGTATAGATAAGCTTTTCTGAGGCAAGCTGGTACATTTGGAAGCAGTAGCAAAGGTTTGGTCTAGTTTCAAGGTTTCTTCTTAGTTCCCTGTTCTGTAGATACAAAAATGGTAGTTGCCATAGTAATTAAGCCTTGAAACTCTAACTACCTGATTTCTGGCATTTAGAAGAAAAGCTGGTCCTGAAAATCTCTGTAAAGATCATGGTTAGTCTTGGAAGTTAATCAATGTAGCATACTTCTCCAGGCAGATGAACCACAGAGCATACAGCCAGAAGGCACCTGAGGTCCAGCTCCGTGGATTTAAGCTGATGAAGCCACCGTGTTGTTTTGGTTGTGCAATTGCAGGATCCGGGTTGTGCTGAGGGACATGGTGCTCCCTCCAAGCAACCAAGGAGCATTTTGACTGCTCACAGCTGTGTCTGGTCCCTATCCAAGAGGGTGATTTCAATCCCTGAAAGAAACTAGTAAAGGCCTTGAGGTAGCTTGAATTGGTGAAATCAGTGGAAGAAACTGGTGGGTCCCTTGCTTTCCTTACTCCAATTGCAGGTAGATAGAGATTGTGTTGGAAAACGGGATGTGAATCACTTCCTGTCTAGATAGACATTTGCATGTAGCTGAACTCACTGTAGTACAGAATTCCTCAGACTCTCTTAACTTTCATAGGCTTGTCTTCAGTAAAACTAGGGACATGGTGAACTTTCCCAGGAAAGCAAAAAGCTGCCTGTATTTCTGTTTCCCAAGGAAAAGCCCCCCTTGGCTACAATCTGTGGCCCAGAGAGCCCATGGGAAAACTCTGCATCAAAATGTTTCATGTAGAGCCAGATGCTTCAAGCCCTTAAGCAAGTGGCCTTTGATTTTACTAGGAATATTGTGACTTTACACAATCACCTCTGGAGAGCATTACTTGTATCTAAGAAATAGAGGGACCATAAAATACCGCAAAAAGACTTGCACAGAACTAGCAGAAATGCAATATTGAATGTAAAATCCTTATCTCTGATAACAGTAAACTTTTCTCACTCCATTTTATTGAAATAGATCTCAAACTTCAGTATGTGTCTTTTTTTTTCCAAGTCCTCTTTTTAAGGATGGTGAAGCTAACATAGATAGTATATCATATTGATATACTAGACTTAGATACCCATAAATTAAAGTAAAAGCTTAAAAACTAGGGAAACATGGCATATACAGTTTGAAAAGCCAGAAATAGAGATGTTAATTCTCGCCTATTAAGCATTCTCTGTCTTTAAAAGACAGGCTGCCTGCAAACTTTGAAGGATTATAGGAGAGTTTACATAAATTTTTGTGTGTGTGAGGACAAGTCTGTACTTGGAACAATTGAGGTATGGAAGTGTGTGCAGCTAACACAAAGACAATCAAAGACCTGTTAATAAGCATACAATATTCCAAAAGACCTCTCTTCTGCTTGAGTAGCTTCAGTTTGGTCCTGCTTCTAGAGCTGATTAAATAGAAAACATATTCACTAAATTCAAGGTAGCCTGATGAACTGACAAGATGTTAGGCTAGCATTTTTCTTGCTTTGCCATTTTAGTGCTAAGTTAGCAAATGAGTTCTTAAATTGCTACAGAAATAAGAATAGGAAATATTACCAAAATAAGCATGTCATTCCATGCTGCCTTATGAGAATCAATCAGTTTTTAAGTGTTGAAAACTCAGTTGGTATTTAGTAAAACAGAGAAATATCTCTGGAAAGAGAATCTCCAGCAAACAAAGAGTGTTTGTCTCAGGCTGCTTTGTACACTGTGTCTAAAACTAAAGACATTTCCAGTATTTTTTGTTATTTCTCAGAGACAATAAAACAGCTTTTTGATTTTTCTGATGTTGTAAGTTCTGATATCCTGGCCCCCTGTGGCCATTAATATTGATAAATTTCAAGCCAGTTTAAGGAGCAGTTGCTTTAATATGGCATATCCTAGATAATCACATTTTGTCTTCTAAATTACAGAAATTCCAATCAATAAATAAGTATTTATAGTAAGTTTTTACTTTTATACTCTGTGCATTGATGCATCAAGCTTACATTTACACATGTAAAGTAGTTCTCACTAGAATTCTTGCGATTATTCATATTTATTAAAGTATTCATATGACATTATCTGCAGGACCAGGACCTTCACTGATGTTTTTCCAGGCTCTTTTTATTCTCTTTTGTGTTCTCATCCTTTCATCTTTGTCTTTATAATGGTTTAAAATGAATATTTCCATTGTCTTTATTGTAGGAGCCTCACTTAGAGAATGTGTGTAAGCAAAATGTTTGCACATTATTTTTCCTTCATTTTTTTTTAACTTTCTGGGAAAGGGGGAGTCCTCTTCCCAAAATCAACCTGCTATTCTGAGGCGAGCAAAAACTGAACCAAAAGATCTATGTAAAGTACAGTTTTAGTGTGATTTTTTTTCATATTTTTTCCTACCTTTAAGTAATTTAAATATTTTTAATTAAAAGCCATCATAAACAGGTGCAGTGTTACCTGTGTTTAATGTAGTAAGTATTTCCATATTAAGAAGTTTCCTTTAATTAAGTACTTTAATTATAAATTAGTTGCGTTTCTTATAAATATAGAGTACTGTGTCCAGTTCTGAGCTCCTCAGTATAAGAAAGACAAGGAGCTACTGGAGAGGGTCCAGTGAAGGGCCATGAAGATAATTGGGAATCTGGAGCATCTCTTTTGTGAAGAGAGACGGCAGGAGTTGGGCCTGTTTAGTCTGGAGAAGAGAGGACTGAGGAAATCTCACTAATGCAAGTAAATATCTCAAAGGCAGGTGCCAAGAGGATGATGCCAGACTCTTTTTGGTGATGCCCAGCAACAAGATGAGAAGCAATGGACATAAACTAAAACACAAAAAGTTTCACTTCAACATTGAAGGTGTCAGAGCACTGGAACAGGATGCCCAGGGAAGTCATGGAGTCTTTCTCTCTCCGTAGGCATTCAAAACCCACCTAGAAGTGTTCCTGTGTAACTTGCTCTCAAGTGACACTGCCTTGGCACAAGGGTTTGACTAGATGATCTCCAGAGGTCCCTTCCAAACCTGACAATTCTGTGATTCTGTGATATAAAAATGTTCCTGTATATATGACTGTAATATAGCAGATACAAATGATGTATAATTAAAAGTGCATGTAACTAAAAGACAATGCACTAAAACATTTCCAGGAATATATGCAATTTTATCATTGTCAGAAATGTAAAAGCTTTTTTTAAAATTCTGTTACTATCTAAAATTATTCTGTTTGTTTTAGTTTCACCAGCCAAAACTTTTGCCTTGCATCTGTCTTATGGTAGGGATTTTGAGTACCTTAGTGAGTTTTAAACTCTTGTGATGAATGAAATACAGAATCAGATTGTTCACTTCTGTAGAAGCTAATGGCTGCTGCTGTTATTGCATCAATTAAAAATAACAAGTAAGAAAGAAGTAAGTTTTGGAACCGTCTGCTTTATGGTAGTTCACACAGCCCAACAGAAATCTGAGAACAAGACTTGAAGGAAAACAAAGAGCTTTACAGTATTTTTTTTTTTCTTTTCAGGAAAACACACAGAAGCTAATTTTAGCTTCTTGATCAAATTGACCCAGTCTTTAACCCTGGCAAACGTTACCACAACACACTTCCAATAGACAATAGTTTGCATACCAGCATCACACTGGAAACAGATGTGCGTGCAGGACTGACTTTTTTGAGAGACTCTCTGAGAATTCCACTAGAGTAAAAGCCTGAAAGTGCTTTCTTCCTAATTGGGTTATAAACTGCGTTTTTCAAACCCAGACTGGGATCTTTTCAGAGTCACTCGCGCTCTTTAAAAACTTATTATGTCACAGCTATGTTTTGACCAGGCTTTCAAAATATCATTCACTTGGAGAAAAGTTGCTTGGCATGAAGCCTGATCATTATCTTGAGGGGAAAAAAAGAATTGTTAACAGCTGAGCTATTCATGGGCAATAGTTGCACAGTTTGTGTATCAAAATGTTTGGAATGTGGACAATTACCTCTTTTAGTTTCTCACAAAATCTCTTATTCTATAAAACCTGAATTTTGTTGTTTTCATCAAAAATATGTAGGTCTTTTCCTTCTTCATCTGCTCCATATCTACCCCTCTTCTCCCTGCTGCCCCATCTGTTTTCCTGGTCTGATCATCCTCATCACCATCATCTCTGATCCACTGCATTATGACTGCATGTAAAGCTTTGTATAAATTGCAGAATTTTTTACTTTCAAATTATGCAGGATTTTTCCTGCATAACCTGGATCACCTCTGAAGTTTCAGAGACAGCAAATTAGGAGCCTTTTTTTTCCCCCCCCAGAGGGTAGAGAAACATTTAACTGTGAAGAAATGGTAAGATAACCCATCCTATCTCATTTTGCATTATATCTGATGGGCCACATCCTAGTCGGTCAGCCTAATTTATTCTTTGTTTTGCAGTTGTATTGGGAACCCATTACTGGACCAGAATTCCATTATTTGCACTGTTAAACTCAATACAAATGGACAAATACACTCAAGC
Organism: Calyptomena viridis; assembly: GCA_013390005.1. Lineage (NCBI taxonomy): Eukaryota > Metazoa > Chordata > Aves > Passeriformes > Eurylaimidae > Calyptomena > Calyptomena viridis. The sequence goes on along the minus strand of WEIV01019320.1, from coordinate 7,375 downwards.
AAGGAATAAAAACATAAGCAGATGCAGACAAATAATAAATGAAGGAGACAAAACCAGAGTAGCATCTACAGGACAATCACCAAGTATTTGTAACATATCTGGAAGAAACACAGTTCCTAGATGATCACAAAACTTTCTCTTCATCCAGTGTGATCATAGTGGAAGATAAAGAAAGAATCTTGTGCAGCTTGATCTGAACATACTTCCTTTTTCCATTGCTTGTTGGTAAAATTGAAATCAAGAGCCTTGCATTTTTATTTGTGCTAACTTGATTCACAACTCTGCCCCAGTTCAAGCAGATAACTTAAACTTTTGAGTCACAGGTACCTTTTCTTTATGGCACTGTTACATTTTGTGTAGAACAGTTACAAGGTAGCAGACATGCATGAAGTATTTTTTTTCAAAGTCATTATTACTTCTACAAGTGTTAATGACATATGATATGGTATAACATAATATTTAATTTAGGAAAACTCTGGAAACTGGCAGCACTAAAATGCTACATCTTGACAAGTGTTACTTTTGTACATGTCTTAGTTTCTCTCTTAGGTTGAGGTTGGCTGTAGCTGATCGTTAAATTCGATCAGAAGTTTGTTTCTATTGGAAGGTGTTTTTAAGAGAAAGAATGCTAGATAGGCATTTAGTCATCCCCTGAACTCACAGCATTTTTTAAAAGGTCAGTCAGGCTTGCATCACAGAATTGGCATGTTAGTCTTGCCTTACATCTGGAATATATGATACCAACATTTTTATTCAGCCTCTTAAGGGTACATTGGTTAACACAAAGGTGAATTCTGCCTTGGAGACAAATGTTCTGAGAAATGGAAAGTGTCTGGTACTCTGTCTTTCTTCCAGCTTTACCACAAGCATGACTTTGCTTGTGTCCGCTCTGGAAATCTGGTGTATGTGTGGACCAAGGGTTTGTTAGCATCACTGTAAACTACTTTATGTGTCTGTCTCATACAACTGTCTAGTTGTCTGTCTACTACTACACTTGAAGCAACCACTGGATGGTAAGGTCATCCCATTCAGACATGAATCTGATGGCACAACCAAGTATTGGGGCTGATCAGGTGTGCCTGCTGAGGCTAGTGGTGAATGTTGGCTTGTAAAAATTTTATCCAAAAAGGGACAGAAGTCACACAGTTATACTACAAATAAAATATCTAGCCAATTTTTATTTATCTAGCAAATTTACATTTTTAGCAATATGTAGCAAATTTTCATTTGTAATTGTAAAGGTTTTTTGATATTGTTTCAATTGCTAGTGCTAGAATAATCCATAGCTCCTCTCTGAAACAGCCTCTTGCAGAGTCTTCAAACAATATGTACAGAACATTACTCAAATGAAGTTACTTTGTGTGAAATTTAGAAGTGTGTATCTCTTCAAATATTTTGTTGATTTACGTTCAGAAATGTAATGAGAAAAATGATTGTGTCAATGGCATTAGAATTAGTGATTTCTTTTCTCGTCCCTGGAAGGTCCACTTTCAGTTGACTCAAAAGATTAAAGCAACAAATTATTTTCCTAGGCAGAAGAGTTTTCCTTTGTTTAAGCTGTGTTGTGCATTTTGTAGTGAGAGAGAAGAAAACAATTTTTTGAGCAAAGCTATCTTCATTCATTGTATTACAAATTGCAAAGAAGCAGATTTTTCTTCAAAAATTTTTTCTCTATTTGGACAAGTCCAGACCTATTTGAATTAAGCAGTGAGGTGAATCCCATATGACTGATTTGGGATCCTGTAACTAAGTTAATTTTAACTATTCATATTGTCATTACTACTTGTCAAGAAGATATTAAAAAGAATGTGTGGCTAATGAACTTATAAGTAATATCTTGTAATTGCCTGAGGAGCAGAGTAAGTCTTGCAAGAAATAGCTGCTGTGCAGTTGCTTTGACTACAAATAGCATGTGCTTTCTGTAGCACAGGCTGTGCTTGTGACTGTATCCCTAAACCTTGAAACTTTCTTATGATGGTCTCCTGGTCAACTTGGTCATCTGATTAATGGAGACATGGCTGGATTAGAGGCAGAGTAGCCACTTCTGTATTTGCAATGATGTAGATCAGGGCAAATGCTTCTCATTTTGGCCATTGCAGTTTACTCATTTCTCATGAGGTAGCCTACTCCTTTCCTATTTACAACAACATCTGTGCTTGCACTTAACTGCATGTTTGAAGAGTTACTTGAATCATAGCCAGGGCAGGTCATGCTGGAGTGGCTTTCTCACATGAACTATACTAATTTATTTTTTTCCCCATTAATTGCAATTTCTCACAACTACTCTGAAATTTGCAGTACAGTTTGTATTAGCAAGGGTCTGGAAATAGCATGAAATATTTGTATGTTCAGTGAAGAAGATCTGTTCCAGCTTGTCAAATAAGTTACAGAAAATAAAAAATCAAACAAATGAAAGTTTTTAGAAGCATGCATAGTACTGATTTTCTAGCATTTTATATCACGATTGTATTAAAAGTTTTCTCATTAGAATGCCAATGTAACTTGTAAGTTGAACACTTGCTTGGATTTGAAAAATTGCTTCTGTGTTAATATGTGAAACTGAGTTGAGTTTTATGTTGCTAAAGAAAAGCATTCAAATTTGCTCTTTTATCTTTTTATCCATATAAAAAAGTGGAAAATTTTCCAGATACAAGGTGAATTTTTGTAGTTACTACTTATGCGTCAGATATAAAAAAAACCCAAAACAGTATTTCTGGCCATCTTACCTCATGCAAAAGGAAAACAGGCAGTGCATTCTTCTCTTTATATTTTTTTTCTTTGAGATGAAAACATGGCAACTGTTGAGCTCAAGGATACTTTTGGGCTCTGATCCTTCAGACAGTGAATTCAAAGGATATAATGACTCATGTGACATTATTCTTGAGCATAAAATTACTCACATATGAAAGTAATGGAATGTGTTTGAAGTTTTGGGCCAGCATTTTGGTCACTCAGCAGGTGGTTAGCTTGTAACCTGGAAAAACTTTGTTGGTGGTGGATGTTATGAAGAGAATAATTATAAAAGATAGAAAGGTGTGCACATTAGTGAATTGGCCAGTGATGTACCAGTGTTGTGCATGTAAAACTTGTGCATGTTGTGCATAGTAAAACAGTGCAAGATAATGTAATGCCAGAAGTGAGACAAATTCCTTGTCCAGTGGTGTACCTTGCTCTGCGAGCAGCCCTGTCAGCTTACTGGGATCATTTTCTGGGTTTAAGTCCTGCTTGAATAAATAAGAACCTGGCACTGTATTCACATTTAATGTCTCTTTTGTAAATCTCACCACTGCAAGGGAATTATGAGGTGATTTCTGCTCATTTTGAATGATCAAGGCTTGTTGTGGATGAAATCATTCGCATCAATTTCAGCTGTAAGCTTGAGCGAGTCCATCATTTTGTAACATGTCTGAATCTTTCTGACCTGAATTCTTTGCTCTGCTCCAGTAGCAATAGGGGCTGCCACTGCCCTCCTGCTCTCTCTGACCTCTTATCTCACCTTCTAATGAAATCAGAGGAGCAGATGCAACCTGATTTTACCCCACTGGTGTCATGTCTGCAGCAAAACGCTCTGTAGTGCAGAGTCATTTGTAATAGAGTGCTGATGCAGCACAGCTCATTGAGCGTGTGCTTCTCTCCTCTGGCTCGTGTATCAGCTGTTTAATTTTGGTCCTTGCTGTAGGCACGTGGTGAATGAACTCATATTTTAGAAACAATTTAAGTAGAAGCAGATTTGGGCATAAATCTTGTCTTGAAAGACTTGCTTTAATATCAGCCCAGTTTCTGCTGAGTGATGAATATTAGAGTCCTACTAAATGTACATGCAAACAGCTTGAGTACAGCCATAGACATTCCCACATCTCTGTTTCAAGCTGTGGGGAAGTATCTCCCAAGCAGCCACACTCATTTGTTATTCTAAGATTTCATTCCATAACACACCTTTCAGGAATTTGGATACTAGGAGCTTGGCTCCATTGCTTCTGCATCTCTTTCCAACCTGCAAGATTTTCTGCCAAAGCATTTTTGGAAAAAGAAGTCTGGGCAAAAAAAATAGCATTCTGACAGCAGTGTAAGGTGTAGTGTGAGTAGTGACCAATTAAGTGTGTGTAACTGTAGCCCTTAAAATTAGTTGCTCATCTTCTGACTTCCTTATGACTTCTCACGCTGGTAGAGGTGACCAGTAATCCATCTAATGTAATGCAGCAGCCAAGTTATACTTACATCCCATACAGCCCTTGGAAGACCATATGGGTCCTGAGCTGATGCTGTTCCAACTGGTGTTCAGCAAAGCATTCAAGCCTAAGAGTAGTTTGTTGAGTTCAAGGGACATGTATGAGATCTTTAAAGAGAATTGCAAGCAGAAATGCTTTGCTGCGTCTAGTTCTAAATGGGTGGAGGGGGAATATGTTGCCAAATAGGTTTGAAGCTGCTCAGCTCACAAGGCCACAGTGATCTTATTTAAAACAGTATAAGACCTAGTATAAATTTAGGAAAAGACTCCTTGAGTCAGCCATTGGAGCGTCCCACCCTCAGCAGAGACAGCTGTGTTTGATTGGTAGGTGCACCTCCCTTCCCTTCACACCACATATGTGCGGTGAGGGTGTGAGATTTTCCCAGTTATTCTTGCTCTTAGGTTGAAGCAGATGTGCTGTCTTGTTTCCTTCAAAGAGAAAAACATTCATTTCTTTGGTCTGAAAAAAAATCAATTGCTGGGACAACAGGTCCTCTAATTCTTTTTGCAATTTATCATCTGTCTGTTCCTCTGGCTGCACAGCCCATAGCCTGCAGAGGGAAAGTGATGACAAGGCCAGCTGGCAGCAAGCACTCATTGCAGTTTAACCCAGGTGGCCACAGTGTTTAACAGACAACTCAGCTCACAAAATGCATTGCTGGTGGTGAAGACTTCTGATTTTCATTTTTGCCTGCTCAGTCAGTTCTGGAATTCAGCTAATTGCCTGGTTAATGTACTGTCTTCTGCTCCGTCCTAAGACCCTGTGCCAAAAAACAACTTAACATGAAGAAGAG
>WEIV01019319.1:122338-155301 GCA_013390005.1 Calyptomena viridis | reverse complement strand
CTCCCTCCCTCCCTCCCTCTGTCATTGCCTTCCCACTTCCTTCTGTTACTGCCTTCCCTTTCTTTCCTTTTGCTTCTCTAAATATCAACATTTATCCTTTGAACTTGTAAGTTATTACATATCATACCCAGTTTAAAGTAACCTTCACTTTAAATTCCATGGTTGTTTTTATTTTTTTTTAACTAAGTCAGTATTTCTACAGCATTATTACAGTTTTCTTTGTGTGAACATTGTCACTCAGACACTTAGCACAGGTAAGTATATTGCAGTTCTACTTGGGGCTTAGTGGTGAATGTCACCTATTAGGCCTTTGCAAAATCCTCACCACTGCTCAGAAATTCCACTGGATGGAAAAATTGTCTATTGTTAAGCAGAGCTTTAATTAAAGGCATACTTTGTTTTCAATCCCCTTTAAGAACAAATGCAAAAAAGAAAGATGTAAATTTTACAATGCCTGGCAATGTATCCAATTCTGAGCTGAACAAAGAAGCTTATATGCTGAAAATCTTGTAGGAATAAAGCAAGTAAGATAAATAAAAAGCTTCCAGTGCTTAATTCCAATCGTCTCCACAACAACTGGAGCTGCTGATAAGACACCTACTCAGAGTAATGATGCATAATGTGAAGAAGCAATAACCCAGACTGCATAAGTAGGAAGGAATGCCATTCTTTTAAAGAAAAGTGTGGCAAATGTGAAGCTCTCTTAATGTTCTGAGACATTTTCAAAAGTATTTTTGGGAACATGGCAAATTGCTAAGGTTTAGTTTTTTTCCGAGTGTGATAGAGAGAACAAGAAACATAACTAATATGAGGGTATCAAGCATTTGTCCATGTACTATCATGTAAATATTTATGTTCTGTCAGTTCATTATTAGTGGAGGTTCTAATAGGAATATAAATATTATAAAGTGTGTTTACAACAGATAAATCACAGGGGTGCTGAATTAATTTGCAACAGTAAAGCTCATTTTAGATAATTACAGAGCCCCAGAAGATTGTATTTATGTATTACAAAGGAAGGGGATGTTCAGAAGAAAACTGTTCTGGGCTGCTGACATTCTGAGGAGGCTAGATGCTGATCCTGCCTGGGACTGACTTAGGAACATATGAAAATACTAATGAAGGATTTTCTGAATAGAAGAAGTGTAAGAATCAGCGCAATTTCAGCTGCAAAGCTAGCTTTATTCAGTTAAATTTCATGCAGATGAATTACTGTAACTATAGAAATAATGCAAGAAAAGATTAGTTAAGATTATACTGGCAATAAAGATACTAATGTTTTATTACACTCAGAGTTCTATTTTGCATTTTATGTGGGGGTAAATCAGATCACAATGTTGTTTATCCTTGTTTTATGAATGCTATTTTCATATCCATATTAAAGCCTATTATTGCTTTTGCTTTCGCTCCCCCCCTGATCCCTATACCCATTTTATCTAGACAAAATAAATATATAGTGCATCTTCTCCAACATGCCTTAAATACAATTAAGGCCAAAACAAAGCAACCATTTCTCCTCCATCCCAAATAAGACTAAGCAACAGAGACTTTGGAAGGTCATATTATAATGAGATTAAAACGTAGCTCTCTGCTACCAGCAAATAAATGTGGTTCAGCTCTTTTCCATTAATATTTTATTGATAAGATTAATTTAAAGTGAAACATATATTCTTCCTTGTATGACGAGGTAGGCAATGTCTATCTGGTAGATGATTACTCAAGTAAAACAGTATGAGAGGGAACAAAAATTAATTTCTGAACTACAATAAAAGAGCCTAAAATTAGAGTGAAATCTATCTGTCTCATACTTTTTTCTTCATGGTAGCAAAAGCTATCAAAGTCTTTGTTGCTTGTCGTTTTGTGGGGGTTTTTTTTGTGTTTTTTTTTGTTTGGTTGGTTTTTTTTTTGTTTGTTTGTGTTTTTTTTTCGTTCGTTTGTTTGTTTCTCCCTATACTGGTTATTGGACTTTGATTGCCTTTGGAGGACAATGTTATACCTAGAGGACCTGATGTCATACCTTTTGGCCCTTCCCCTGCCCCCCCTCCCAACCCCTTCAGAAACTTATTTTAAAATTTTTTCGTTAAAAATAAATAAATAAAGCATACTAAAGACGGTAATAGGCTGCTAATTGATTCTGTCAAGGCAAGGGATCAGGGTCACAGCTTCCTGAAGTAGGAGTTACATAGCTGTTGCATTTCTCCATGCTGAGCAGTCTTTTAGACAGAGACGACACCTTCATAGCAGCATCTGGCTTAAAGCCCAGTGTGTTAGAACAAGACAAGATTGCTGTCTTCACACAATTAAAACTCGTTGTTCTGCCTAATCCAGCTCTCTCAACTTCTCCCTACAAACCAGCCAGACTCCCTCTTGTTACAACTGAGAACTTCACAGAATCACAGAATCTCCTGAGTTGGAAGGGACCCACGAGGGTCATCGAGTCCAGCTCTCAGCCCTGCACAGGACCATCCCAGAGAGCCACACCACGTGCCTGAAGGTATTGACATGCCAAAACTTGCATCTGTATCTTACTCAATTAAAGAACAAAGTTGCCATGCAAAACAAAACTGAAAGTTATTGCTGAGCAGCCTGGGAAGCCTGCGGTCTGCTAGGCTGCTTCTGGTGATCTTTCATTTGCTTTCTCCCCAAATACAGTATAATTTTCTTCATATGCTCCTTTTTGACATGTCAATGCCAATGTTTATTGTTTCCCTCACGGCAGTATGATGTGTTAAATATCCTGCTATGGGATAGGCCTGGAGAGACAACTTCAAATGCTGAGAAGAAACTGAATAGGAGTTGACTTGTTAACTAGATTCAAGAATATTATAAGTACTTTCCAGTGCTGTATCTCCTGTGTGGTTCAAAGAATTAATTTAGTAGCATTTAACCACATAGAAGTTGAAATTTATTTCTGCGAATAGAGAGGGTTTAATAGATTTTTTCATTGTTATTTCTGTATAACCTTATTATCAGTCTCATTCATTTCAGCAGTCATCTCTTTTCCTGTGTTTTTTTCTTTGCTATCAGATTTTCAGTGAACTTTGCCATCAGTCCAGTTTCAAAATTTAACCCTTTAATCCTTAGCATTGTTTAGCTAGTGTGATATTTTTTATACTAAACTTTTGTCTACTAATCCCTATATACAGATATTTTTGTATGCTAAACTAAAGAACATTTTTTAAAATATAATTAAAGTGAGTGCACTGAAATATGTTACAACAAAAAGAGAAAGAGAGAAGGAAATTCAGCTTCTTCCCTCATACCACTTTCATTGTACTGAAAGCTGTTATACGCCTAATCTTCTCAACTAGTAGTTCTGTGCTTTTAAGAGGATTATATCATTAATAGTTTAATTAATCTTTATGCAATATTCTTCCAAATATTACAAAGGGTTTTGTCACTTGGTTTTTAAAACCATAATTTAATATTTTATTATTTTTAATCACCACGACTCACTCTGGTTTTGCCTGTACTTTCATCAAAAATTGCTTCAAAAAAGACACAAGCAGATGCCTGTAGCAGAAGCAGATAGATTCCCAGCCAGTGTACTGATTTAAGCCACTGGGAGACTAGCAGAAACCAGCTGTACTCCAGAGTGTATGGTTTGATTACTGTCACTACCAGTGAGATCATTAATCACAATAGTGGTAGCGACAGCAAGTTTCTTGACCTCATCATCAAAGGCAGGGAGGACATCCACTGGAGCAATTCATCCTCCAGGTATAAGAAAACTGTAGGGAGGATGTCTTTTATTATCTAGTGCATTTTCTTCTATCCATTAACGCTCTCTATAATCTTGGCAAAAATGTGAGAGCTACAGGGAGGCAAGATCTTGCATTTCATCTGCTCTTAAGAAAACATCTTTTGTTTCTGGTGACATGAAGTACATCATTTTCTCATCCTTCTGCATCCCTGAGTATGTAGTAGCTTTGCACTGGAAGCTGGAAATGTAAGTATCTGCAGCTGTATATAACTACAGTGCTTGTGACTGTCTTTTGCTGTATGGAGGTTGGCTGCATGGAAAATTACTATGCGTCCCCTTCTGAACAGCAAAGCATATATTCCTTTACAGAATAGTTATTGTCTAGTGGCTGAGGAATATTTATAATCTGTTGCTGCCAAAGGATTTAACCCTGAAAACCCAGAAAGACTTTTTCTAAAAACTGAATATTACAAGGCAGAAAATGCCCAGGGTTTCTATGCATTTTGCTAGTGGAACTGAAAGCATTGTGATGCACTTTACAGTCCCTGAAACACTTGCTACTTTTTCTCAGTCTTCCATATCCATGCCATTCTGCTGACAGCATCTGCTATTTGTTGTGATTTTTCATTTCCTTAGTAAACTTCCCTCGTTTTTTCAAATGTTTGAATACGAGTCTCCAAAGAAATGTTCTTGAGCAACGCCTGACAATTAAAGCCAGTTTGTTTCTTATTTTCTTGTAAGACTCTTTGCAAAAGCTGTTACTTTTGTCAACAGAGAATCATAAAAGTGTGTTTTTAGATCTTTTTTTTCACTATAAGCAAGGTGAAGTTACAAGAAAATCCTGTTCTGAGGTTGGAAAAATGATTAGTAATGATAGTATTTTTAATTAAAAGCTTCAAAGGCATGATCAAATATAGTAACAAAGTACTTGCAAGTCATTTGAAGAATTTTCATGTGTTTATGCAAATAGAAACTCACATGGGAGGACAATTAACATGGGTGTGTCAAAGAGGTCTCTTTATGGATTGATTTCTTATCTTCTTCACCCGCCACACAAAGTAGGCAATGCCATATCATTGGATGATTAACTACAAACACACACTTTCCAAGACTTCATTGGACTGAGTGTTTTCTGCAATTATGTAATTTATATACTGTGCTGAGAATTAATGGGTATTTAAATGGTTTAAAAAGCAGGTTTCAAATCAAAATTTTGTAAGAGATGGGTATAATAAACTACGGTTATGAAACCTCCCTTTGCACACAGAACTATGCCTCATTTGGATGGCAATATGTGAACAGCAACTAATTCATACACACATCATTGGGGAGCAAGCATTGGTCATGACTTCCAGTCATAGCAGAGGACCTTGAGAATACTAGGCAAAGGGAATGTATACAATAGTATTCCTATTTAAATTTACACAACTGGTGCTAAATTATGACTAAGCAATTACTTAAATGCATATTGAGGTGTACCAACTCAGTTATTTTGTATAAATAAAGTAGTAAATAAAGCATTTCAAACACAGCATTTCAAATGCCAACACCAGGTGGGATAGCAAGCAGTGCCATGGAACTGGGCATGAAGCTCTCAGACCTAATTTTTGCCATGTTTACTTAAAACATTGTACTTCATAGCTTACAATTCAAACTTCCATGTTTCTTGTCTTTGTAGGGAAAAAATACGTACTTACATATCCAATCATTCAAATGTTGACTGGAAATAGTCACTTCATGTTAGATTCATTTGGACTCTTTCTTAAAGCAAAATCCTATTCTTTTTTTTTACAGCTGTTGAGTCCTAGACATCTTAAATGCTGGGTTACCTTGACCAGCAAGGATTCTCACTTGTCCAGTTCTGCACAATTCCTGTTTCCATCTTCATATTTCAAAAAATTAAAATTTTCTTCTGTGATCAGGCCTTGTTAGTCTTTGACCTGTAACTATATATTCAGCTAGTGCTTTATTTATTACTTTTCTTTCTGATTCTTCTCTCACTTTCTCAATATTCTTTTTTTTTTAAATATATATATATTTTTTAAAAATGCAGTTTACTGCACTAATGTATGTTCATGTAAAATTATTTGACAAATGTCAGTATTCATACCAGTGGGTCACAGCTAAATCTCAGCTAGTGCCAAGTGTTAGCACTGTCCAAATTTCCCATATAACTCATTAAAACACCTTCGTCTTACCTCTGTCTGATCCACCTAAATGATATGGACTTTACATTACAGAGAGTTTGTAAAGTGTACAGAAGTGACAAGCAATTATGAATTTGCTCTTTTTCTTAATATACAGAGAGGTCAATAAGGCAGACTTTGAAATGAAGCCAAATGAAAGCATTCCAACAACAATAATAATTTAAAAAGAAATGTTACTCTATTTATCAACCTGGAGGAGTCGTAGATTAATTAGTATTTCAGGGTGAATATCACCTATAATTTGGGAGTTTTGTCAGTATTAATGTTTTGGGCTAATTAAAAAAAAAGCTAGCCATGAACTCTCCTAAAATTTATGTGCAAAAGTAAAAGCAATTAAAAAAATCTAGTGAATATGAACCCCTGAGATTTCCACAAACCTAATAGCTCTTCCAATAAAATTTACTGGTGAATTAATCTCATGCCTGAAGATTTCTTGCATTCTTTGTATTTCTGGACTTTAGCATAGCTGCATGGTTTCTTATACTTAGGATCCTCTTTCTCACAGTCTGTGAAATGTTGTTTAACGTTCTTTTTTGGAAAAACAGGTTCTAGCAAGGACATCCTGTTTGAGACATGAAACTGGATGGAAATAACGAGATATGGGGTAGACAAAGCAAGATAGAAGGCCCCAAACCCCCTGGAGAAGCTCTGAGGGGCATAGCTGGGGGGAAGGTCTGGGGGACAAACGATTTTGGGATTGGATGTATCCATTAAATATGATAATTGATTAGTATTGAAAAGGGGTACTGATGTAATGGTGGGGGGGGTCCTCTGTGCATTGTGGACCTGGAAATTTCCGTTAAAGACCAGCTCTTCAATTTATCCCTTTTAGGAAAGTTTTTTTTCCTTTCATTTTAAGCACTAATTCAAAATTCTTGGAACTATAAATATTTGACAGGCTGGAAACACTACTTCAACTCTCTTTTCCTAGTTTCCAGTTTACTTTGCAGTACCTTTTCAAGTTTATAAAGAGATATGAGGGGTTATGGAGAAGGCATAATACTGTTGAATGGTAAAGAGAGAAGGAGAAAAGGGGGCACTAAGTGTAACTCAGGCAAACAAAAAAGTAAGCTGAACTATGACACTTACCTTCTAGGGCAGAAATCATGCTAAAGGTACTAAATGAACAATCATGTTCTGTAATATAATGCTTTGTTTTCTATGTAAAATCCTCCAGGGCAACCTACTTTAGACATAAATTTTCTAGCAATTATCCTATAACAATTTAGGAATAGATAATTAGATTGACATTTTGTTTAATTATCCTTATTAAAATGCAAGCTTGTGGTATATTATTGTAATGAATTTTAGCAATAAATGAAATCATGCTAGTGTTCTCACAAAGAAAACCTTTTTCTTTGGTGACAATTTACATCATAAACACTAAAAACCTACGTCATTTGGGCCTGTAATAATAATAATAATGGAGATATAAATTATATGACTATCATCTTATTAAATATTTTACTTGCTCATACCTGAAAAGGGTATGAATTAGCATAGCCTAAAGTGTTTTTCATATCCTGGTTTCCACCAAACACTATAATAGAATACGAAGTTAAAGCTTTGTCATTTTTCAAGTTAAGCATTCATAATTTCCAAAAGCAGAATGTCCTACATGTCTTTTCTGTGCATCCTTGAAATACCCCATTTGGCTTCTATGTGATCTGAAGTTTACCAATATGGCCTGTGCTTTGTAACATGACCACAGTGGCCTTTTCCAAACACTATAAAACTTTAAAAGATTCACCATCTGCTATATTTAATTTTATCATTTCAGTCCAGTATTTTGCCTGGTTTTGTGTTTGTGTTTTTATAGGTAAAATACTGCAGGATATGATCTAGAAGCAGAGTAATTTGTGAAAGTCCTTAAGTGCTTTTAGAAATGAATCCCATAAAACTGAAGATATTCCTGAGGACTTTCTTCCTAAAATTATTTATTACAAAAAGCTGTGTCTAAAATTATAAATGTCTCATGGACACAACTTTTTTACTTTGACCTGAAGTGGCTTTGTTCTGCAAGAATGCACCTGGACTTTCTCTCTAAATAGCTCTATACAAAGAGTGATTGCTTCTCCCTTATATGCAACAGTCTCACAGTTATCCAAGGCACTTTTCTTAATGCAGCTGAATCAAGTTCTGGCCCTTCTCTGGCAAGGAGATTCTGAGGATATATCTTTTGCCTCCTCTTGTCGCTGAATTTGTGAGAGTCTTTTTTTGGCAAGGTTCTTCTGATGTCCCAATTTTAAAGTTGTTCCACTTTGCATAAAGTAATTAAGGATTCACAGGGCTAGAGCAAGCAAGAGGGAGAAACTGTATGATAATATAGGTAGGATTAGTGTGCTTAGAAAGGTGAAGCTCAAGTTTCTTCTCCAAATAGTCATTTATTATATGGTTAGGTCTTTTGTAGATTTCTGATCTTCAAGCTCTGTAACAAAATGACAAAATTCTGAAAACTTTAGTTTTTGTGTAATATCTATTGCTCTAGTTTAAAAGAATAATAAAAAAGTCATTTAAGTCATGATTTAACTCTTAAACATTAGATAAACATTAAACAATACAAACTGATTGACTTAAGAGGGTTGCTAACGGATGTTTTTACTTATATTGTAAAAAATACATGAGATTAGCAAAAATATTATCTTACTTGCTTTTTGGTGCATAACTCTTCTTGCTAGTCATCAGTGATCGTTGGACTGGGGTCATACCTTTCAGACTGAAAACCTTGATGTCATGCACTTTGAGTAAACCAGAGACATCTCCATTCTCTGCACACTTTCTTTAACTTAAATTGATTTTAAAACTAAATTAAGGTGTGCCCTCTTCCCTCAGATCCAGGCACAAAAGTCTCATGGTCTGTTTCCTTCTGCCTGTCAGGCAGATTATGCAACTTTTATAGTCTTTTCAAGCAGCTTCTCCTCTTACCTTATTCCATCCCATCATGTCCCATCTCATCCATAAATATTTTAAGGGAACTGCAAAATTTTGTCTCGCTTTTAGTCAATTTTCAAAATATATTCCACGTGCAATAATTAGCAGTCTCTAATTTGGATGCATTCATACTGGGAGTCTTTTCAGCAGAGGCGAATATATCCAGGTATCTCATGATACAGTCTAGAACAGAAAATCCACCATGGGCAAATTCCAAAAGTTTTTCATTTCCCTGTCTTAATTTGAGTACAGGTAGATATAAATCCTACTTTCCCTACTGCAGATGAGTATTCTTTATGAGTAAATAAAAAAATCCCTGTTTGTTTTGTTCTGCTAATTAGCAGTCACATATTAAAATTTAAAAGAATGTCCTATTACGGATACAAGAGGTGGACATACCTTTTTAAATAAATACCTTTTTAAATAAGTTTTGGTATACCCTACATGAAAAATGCAGTAGAATAATAAGTGTTCCTTGTAGCATACTCTTTTTACTTGAGTCTACTTTTTTGTATTCTTTACTTTGAAGGATCAGCAAAATTAAAGTATCACTAAAACAAATCAGCATACTTCTCCATCTCTATTTTTGTATCTTTTTAACTTTAAAGATGGGGCCTAGGGAGGCTGGTAGTATCACTATGCAATCTACTTTGCAAAATCTGTATAGTGATATATGATATGCAAGGAAGTAGGCAGCCAAAGATACAGAAAAAGATTGGGAAATTACTTTCTATATTGAACTGCACTATGCAGTGAAGACTGATTTTCTGTTATATCCTGCAGCTATCTTGTCATAATAATTTTTTTGTCTAAGTCCTCTCCTTTTGTTTCTAGATTTTCCAAGACTTAGCAGCCTTCCTGAAAAAAATAAATGGTAAGCCTAAAAATTCTTTGGTACCGTATGAATACCGATTAATTTTCTAATGTATTTTTAGTCATGTTCCATTAAATATGTAAAATGATGAGTCGCTAGTATTGGTGAGAGTAGGAAGTGGAATATAATTAATAGATGAAAGAATGCCCCTTCAAAATGTAGCTGCTATAAGTACACTTGGCTGATCTTGAAATTTCTAATTCCAGCCCTCATATCTATATTTTAGATTGACTATACCCTGAGGCCTCAGAAGTGAGCTCCATTTACTGAAAAGTCGTGGGAAGTCATGTTTATTGTCTCAGCAGGTAGCTGCACTTTAAGTGTAATACTGAAAAACAAGAGAAAACAGAAGCTGGTTTATGTTATTCAGTGCACGCTGAAGCTTCCCGATTGATGTATGTGGCAGAAAAGAAAAAAAGAAAAAAAATAGTAAAAGAAAAAATAATAACATATGCATCAGATTCTATCAAGCTTTAAATATTTCTACTTTAAATGAATTAACCTCAGTTCTTCAGTGTTTGCACACACACAAGAACAGTGTAAGCAATTTCTTTCATGGAAGGAAATGTGACCAATCTAACACACAAGAAATTCTGTGAGCTTTTGTGTAGACTGTAAGCATTTCAGCTATGTCCTTCAGACTCATATCAGTTCTTTAACCACACAAATAGAAAGATTTGTGTATTAAAATTGACTAAAGTAATGAAATATTTGTTTATTCAGTTTCGGAAAGGATACTTATCTTTCTGAGGTTACAAAACAAAATATTATGCTAACATATTTCATATATGTCATCAGTGGTGAGGCAACTCTAGACAGTCTTCTCTCTTTTTGTCACATAATGTTCTTAGCACCTAATAACATTGTCATAAAGGGGCTCTACTCTATCTGTGTAGCCATGTTTATTGCCATATGGTAGTTCCCAAATTACATTGAACACTGATGTGTAGAGATTGGCCAAAATGGTCTGGCTGGCTCCCAGCATCAAGCAATTGCTGACAGGGCTGGTGCACACTAATGGTGCAATACATTTGGCAATACTGCATTTTCCTCAAGTTACCATTACTGCCACCTATTATTTTCTACAGTTACAAAAGGACATCTCTCGTTGATCTCTATTCTTAATTATTACATATCCCTAAGACACATGGTCCATGCTTCTTCTAATAATACCTTCCCTGGGCTAAAATATTAGACAATTAATCCATTAACTATTTCATCCAAATCCTTGACAAAAGTTCTTTTGAGGTGTCCTATTAAGAGTGTCAGTCATATTAGTTACTCTACCCCTTTGACTTCCAGGCTTGTTGCTCATATTTGTGGAAGAAGTAACATATTTAAATTTTTGAACATGAGCCTCACAATATTGAGTGGATTGAGCCAGGAGAACCTGATAAACTTGTATCAGCGTCCCAAATGATGTGAGTTTATTATGATTCTTAACATTTCTACCTAAAATAAACAATGAACCACACCACACTTTCTGATACTTTCGTGGACTTTATTGAATCTTTTGTGACATGCCTGTTACTATATTGCTGTATCTTTATCTAAATAAACATAATCTAATCTTGACATGATCTAATAATTTTTATCAGCCTAGCCAAGCAGTCCTAGTTTGTCGATACATTCATAATGTGGATTTTAAAGTGATGTAAATGAACCTAAGCAAGCTCATGAAGTTGAAAGTTATTTCGTAGGCTAACCTGATTTCTTGGAAAATGAATGAGTTCACATTGATTCTTTGATATGTAAATAGTTATAGTGTTCTCAGAGATGTACTCTTTGTTATGGTACATTTCTGTGCTCACAATAAACACTAAGACTATGACACTAAGAAATGTCTAAGTCTGTAAATAGAAGCACTTGCTTTTTTTTTAATTATTGTATTATACACAGAAAACCATAATTGCATCTCTTTTATATCCTATAATCCCACAGTGTATTAGCACTAACATAATTCTCAAAGTGTTTCTAGAACTGAAACACACTAGAAAAGTCAGAAATCTTATATTAGGTATTGAATTCATAAGGGAATCTTAGTCTGCAGTTACACCTAGCACTTCATAAGATTTTGTTTAAGACTAGAGCTGCAAATCATTTTGTGAAAGGTGTTAAGATTTTATAGACATTGAAACTTATTTAATAGTGTTCATGAAATATCTTTATGTCTTAACTAGAGAAGTATGAATAATCGTTTTTAACTTAAAATTCCAGAAAAAAGCATGAGGCAATCCTATCTGTTATTTGAAGTGTTAAAAGTCTGAAAAAACCATGAACAGGAAATTTCTGTTGGCTTAAGCTAAATTTTATTTTTTCTTAAAATTGTGTGTTTATTATAAAATTTTATATTTAGCAAAATTTCTAGATTAATAATTATAACAAAAAAAAGGAAAGATATGATGGAATTTAATGATTTTTCTTTGCTAAAAGGTTTTCTTATATTCTTAAGGGCAAAACTATTAGCCAAACACTGTTCAAATTCATTAAAAGATTTCTAAGTTCTTCCAGAAATATACCTTTATTCACACAAAACATTCCCACAAATATATGTTATAAAATACTTATGATTACAACCAAGTCTACTTATTTATTGAGTCCTATGCATTAAATGAAGCCCTTGGTTTCAGAAAGATTTTCACTGGATGGAATGAAATTTTTTTTCAGTAAAATCAATGAAAAACCATGAAAAGCTCTGTTTTGTCTGCAGCAATTTTTTTCAGCAGTGTTCTGTCATGAACGTTACTCCCAAAATCCTCAGCTTTGTTTTTGTATCCTCTGGCTCTATGCATGTTCTTGACACACCCTTTGGCACAAATACCTGCTTCCATCCCTAGGATCCCTTATAACCTTCATTTGGTCCTAATCCATTAGATGTATTAGAGATAATGGGTATCTCTCTAAAAGATGTTTAAAAGAAAGGCTCCTAGCCAGTTGTGATATGGTGCAGTTGTGACCTGGAGTCAAATTTTTGGGAAAAGAGCTTCTCTTTCCTTGGGAGCTGCATTTAAATGTCAGTCCTTGCCTGAGTTGTTGTGCCTGCCATGCACATCACTGTTTCTGGCCCTGACTTGATGACTTGAATTCCTGCCCTAACCTTGAATTCATACCATCACCATGGACTTGCCTGGCTGCTTGATGTTGGCTAAACTGGCTTGCTGTCATGGAACTTGCTCTGTCCACTTCACTCAGGGTGTGTGTCCCTGGTCAGCCGGGTCCCTGCCCTGCCTACCTGGTCACAGCTCATGGCTCCCAACCCCTCCTCTATGACAGATCACCCCACTCTTGTTTCTCCTTGATAGTGGGGATCACTATACAAGCCCCTACTTCTGTACTGGTGCTCTGTTCCCTTAACATGGCTTTATCAGAAGACATAGCACTTTCCAGAAATAAGTAGCAATAAAGAAAATTACAAAGAAATTTCTATTTAGGAGTAGAGCAGCAAAGAGATCTCTAGATAGCTACTTTTGTACATTCAAATGACTAACCCTCCCATGGTCAAGGTGTCCTTTGCAGGAGTGAGAGATGGTTGCTGTAAAGAGCCTATAGGTTGCAACCCTCACAGATACATGTTGCTAAGGAGAATTGAAATACTGGCAGAAAATTACTTGGTATAATGAAAACATCACTTGATTATCATTCATTCAGTAATATTATTTTCATTAAGTAAATGGAGATTTCAAGAGCTTTCATGCCTCAGTCTCTCAGAAAAGAACACTGAAAAGCTGACCCTCAGCATGAATGTGAGCTAATAAAAGCTTTCCCAAATTGGAGGTAGGCAGTGGTGCCTACTAAGGTGATGTTTGTCACTGTTTGAATCGACCTTTCTGTGAAGCTTGAAAACCAATTCAGATGTAATTGCAAAAGCTGCCTTTTGGTAATATCCTATTTTATTGACAAAAGGGGATGAGGTCAACTCATTTTCATAACAATCTGCTTGAAGAAATCCTTAAGCACTCTATCATTTACAGTTGTTTTGCAATACAGCCTATGAAAGTATTAGTGGGCTTAGAACAGGCAATAAGAAGGGGGAAAATGACAAGTTTTGTGTTAGTTTTTGGCTGAGGTTTTTTAATAGCTGTTTTAGGAAGCAGTCTAAAAGCCTACTATTAATGAGGAAAAAAAAGATAAGCAATTTATTTTTTTCTCTGTTCATTAATCTATTCTAGCCTTGAAATATTGCTTCCTTGAAAATCAAATAGTTCTTGAATCCTTTCACAAATCAAACAAATGGAAAAAGAAAAAATATAAAATGTAAAGCAAAGAAGTGATTTTCAAAAGGAGACACATTTGAAAGGTTCCTTTTTTGAAGCAGTGGCTACAAACATCGGTGATGGCTAGTGACAATGAGTAATAAGTGGTTGTCAGGAGACCTGGTTCTGGTTTTAGTTCGCTACTTACAATTATGGTTTCAGAGAATTTACTCTTTTATCTGTATTATTTGTATTACCCTAGTTCGAGTCGGAGTTTTCACTGATTAGTTATTCATAATTGGTTATTGAATCATTTTCTTGGACAAATTGCTGCTAATCAATTGCTCCTAAACAGTTCACAACAAGTTATTTGCAATTTCTCCTTGAGTTGCATGGATGGTTGCCTGTATCAGATAGCAATGTTTTTGGTCCTTGTTGGGATGAAACAAGATTTCTGAACTTGTGCCTGAAGAAAAAAACCTGCCATTTTGATTCTTGTTATTAAGAGTGGTTAAAGCAGATTGTTCTTTGAGCATAGAGAATAACAGATAAAGATAAAATATAGACATAGGATACTCTAGGATATTTGAAATATTTTGGTGACTCTCCTGAGGCCAACACAGAACATCCTTTTCTATGGATGCCACATTTAGAAAATGTCTGAAAAAATTCATACATTGATTTATCAGAACTTTAGTATAATTCATTCAATTTTCTTTTGTCATATTCAAATTCATAGGAAGGATATTTCTAATACAGAAGTTGAAGCTAGATGTGTGTTTCCTTCACTTGGTTTATTATGCAGCTGGTCTGAAACACCACATTGTTTAGGAAGCTGCTGTGTTATTTCTTCCTTCTATAAACAGTAGATGACTTTTGTATATCTGGCAAAGAGGGGCATGGATTGAATACTCCTCTCTTTATTTAGTGCCATGCTGTTACCAGTTATTCTATATTCTTAGCAGCATAAATGTGTACAGTGACTTTTGTCTCATATGGAATGTGATAGAGCCAGGTCTCTTCTATAGGCTTTTAGAGAACATCTCACTGAACCATGAAGTATTCCAAGCTAAATAAAACCAAAATTCCATCAGTGCTTAGTTGTGTTCGAGCAATCAGCAGAATGACAAGATGCATCCTTGGTTTTTATGGTCTTCCACGATATGGGACCCTCTTAAATTTTTGTGGTGGTGTCACTTCAGCCCATGACTTCTGCTACTGCTGTTCATTGTTTACTTCAGCCTCCTTTGCTTGATAGCAACCTTGGTCTTTCCTCTGTTTTTGAAAGCACACTACCTATTTTCACATGCTTTCTAACACATTTGCACCTGCACAAATCATGTGTACGTTTTCAGGTTTGAATTTTGAATAAAATCTTACTCTCTTCAATTCTTACAAGAGCAAGCCCAGCAACTACAAGCCAAATCAACTGTCAAAATGCTGTTATTTGCAAACATGTTTTGCAAGTTTTCTTTTCCTGCATGTTCCTGGTTCAGTGTAACTTCCTCAATAAACGGGTCATGAGGACTCCAGGGACTATACTGCAGAAAAAGAAACTGGCTCTGTTCCAGAGTTTAAAAGTACTTTATTCCTTCTGAGGATCTAGACATGTATTTTTAATTACTAGTTTTGTGATTACTCCTTCAATAATGCTACTTCCAAAGAGAGTTATTTCATTAACACGGTGTTAGCCAATTCAGCTATTTAAAAAACCAAACACACTCTAAAATGTTTGTTTTAATTAATTATAAAGGGCAAAACTCAGAAAACAAGTAAATATTAATAAAAGATGGCAGTCTTGAAAAGGACAAAAGGGAGATTAATACATGTACGCACTATTGTATAGGGAGAAGCACTTTAAATAGAATCGTGTGCAGAGTTAGACACAACAGAATATCTATTCTTGCAAATTCTTCTCAGTAAATCTATCTAATCTATTTATTTATCCTCAGATCATGCACATTTAGATCAGAGTTCTGCCAACTGAGTTAATAATTCTTATCTGAAAGTAATTATGTTGGTCCATAAGTTTTCACCACTGTGTTGTTCCACACCACATCAAACTGTGTGATATCTCATCACATTAGCATAAAATGCATTGTGGTGGTGCACAGCATGGTGCAGTGGCAGACTAGAAATGATGCAACATTCCTAGCTGTAGTGAATGAGGAAGTGCCACTGGTATTTAGAAACTTGTGCATATTGCACTTTGATTACTCGCTAGATGATCTGTATTTTCTCCTTTTCATTATATCTAAAAGGCTTGAACTGAATGTTAACTTTTATGACCCAGATTTGGTACTTTGGAGAAGCACTGTTACCATCCCAAAAGACTTCAAACCTGCCTTTTAGTTACAAAAATGTGTCAGATCTGAATTTATTGACCATCTGTCAGACTTTAGTCACTATGAGCTAGCTGTCATTGTTTGTTATTTGATTCATTTTTATAATGACTCACTGCAGGGAGCTACCAATATCTCCATCACAGCCATTAATGAGGTCACTGTCTATCCGTAGCATCTCAGCCTATAATTATTTTTAGTTGTTATTAGCTAGATGAGATGAAATAATGTGTTTATATATAATATTTAGCCCTATTAATAATATTTACCTGTTGTGAAGATATTTGGCTGACTGCTTTCTATTAGTACTTTTCATTAATTGTGTTTGAGATATCTCTTAAACCAATCCCATTAAAAATTATATTCTCATAAGCAGTAAAAAGAGCTGTCCCAACTGAGCTCCAGTACTCTCTTCTATTTCTCTGTATCAAAATATCTACTGTATTCCATATGCATATTTGGTTTAAATATTTATTTTGTGCTTATGGTATTTTTGTACATATATACAAGTTTAAAATTCTTTCATTATTACTACTGCTATGTTGTAGTTTTAAGATAGTGGTTCTAGCTACAATTCAGAATGAGGATACAGCAAGGCAGTGTAGGGTGGTAGGTTTTTCTGTCTTGAAAAAACCTATGAAGTTTCTCTAATATTGTTTTTGGAATGGTAGTTCCCCAGGAATCCCATGAATACTTCAACTTCATTTTGCAATGGATTTACTAGTGTACAAGACATAATTCCCATCCTGAGAAGTTTAAAATCAAAAGAGAAAAACATTTTTGTGTTAGGGGCCAAAAAGAAGGATAAAACACTCAGCAGAATTAAAGAAGGATTTTCTTGTCATTCGAGTATCATAGTAAGAGAAACATCAGGGCTTATCTCCAGCAAATTATTTAGGGCTGTGCAAAATGTCCCATCTGAACTGATGGATTTATTTTGGGTCCTTTTTTTGGAAGCTAAAACAATAATGGTCCAGATTCAGAAAGGAGAAACGACGGTATGAGTTTCTATTTTTTCCCCTAGCCAGTGCAATTTTCCTTGGTGACACAGCAAAGAGGAACATACAGGAACTGTCAAGTTCAAAACTTTTCTATTCCAAAGTTATTTAACACAATTCTCCAAAATGAGAATGACAAAAAGAGTTTGGAAGATAGGTCAGACCTTTTTGTCACTATAGATTTATGTAAATAATTGGAAAAATTGGAGTAAAATGGCAAATAATTTTGCCTGCCTTACATTCCACACTTGGTGGACTCACACAAGATTTGCCAACTTACATTCTGAATTGGACTACCAAGCCTATATTCAGAACTCAGAAAATAATTTTGAGGATGAAAGTGTCAACACTGTGACATGGTAAAATACTAAATGGCATAGATGATGTACATAAAAGGAGGCAAGGATAATCTTACAGATGACATGTAGTGATGTTTTAATACTTTGTGTCAAACTAACAATTTTTTCATGAATATTCTTATCACTTATTAATCAGTGGAAAATGTTACCAAACAGAACTAAATATATGCAAAATATGTGTTTTACCAGACATTTTTGAAGTCTTGCCAATGAAATTCTCCTTTAGCTGCTTCCTTTTATGATGACCATTTTCTTCTTCTCTAATGTATTCTTTTTACCAGAATACCTTGCCATAACTGATATTCATTATTAAATTAATTTTTATTAAGATATGATAATCAAATTCTTTCTTTTCTAAAGCCCAATCACAGGGCCACACTAAAATTAAGGTCATTTTAATGAGTTTATAATTTCTTTTTTCACCACCAGTTCTGCCAATTTGCCCTTTCTTCAGTGAAAAACCTTCATTGCACTGAATGTACTTTTTACCCAAAGACCCCCGTGAGGCCTGGAGAGAAATCCCTGGTAAGATACAGGGTACAGCAAGGTTTCTGGGCAGAATTGAAAATAGGAGCAAAAGTGTTTGCCTACAGATGATTCAGAGATGAAGATGGAGAAAGCTGGGCAAACAGCTTTATCTTTATCTTTTTTGTCTTACCCATGATATGTGGTAAGAGTTTAGGGATAAGAAAAGGATTAGGGTTACAAGAGCAGCAGCAACCTTTCTCAGATATGAATCAGAAGAAAAGAAGGAGTGAAACCCAAGACAACAGTCTTATGCTCTGATTACTCAGTGCTGAAGAGCCAAGGATGGAGACCCCAAAAGATATGGCTAATGTTGCCAAAATAACAAGAAATTGAGGGAGTACTAGCAAACATGATGATGGAGGAGATGATGACTTTGTAAAGCATCTAAGAAAGTTTTGCTCAAAGAGACTCTCCAGAGAGAGGTGTAAGAAGTTAGTTTAGGTAATCAAAGATTAGCTATATTTTCTGTGTAATGTTGTACCTGAGACTTCTTAAAACTGCTTCCTCATTGGAACAGTTTTATAGTGATATTTTGAAGGGTATTTTTTGTACTAGAAGAAATGCTCCATATAGAAGTGGCTCTAAGATCTCAAAGAGCAGTTTATTGTCAGGACTCACCATTTTAGACAAGTACAGTACTTCTTGGTTTCTTCCACACCTTGATGGGAACAGAAGTCAAGATTTTCCTTTTTTCCTCAGCTTTTGAGAGGTAACTTTGGAAAATGGAAAGGAGAAATAAACTGTTAATCCTAAAAAGTAAAAAAACCAGAGGGAACCTGATGGAGATGTGTTCTCTCCCTCCTCTTTCTCTGAAATCCTAGTTTGGGAGAGATGGACGAATAACTTCCAGAGGCAAATTTAAAAAGGAAAGAAAAGAAACAAGGAGAAATTGAAGGTATGTACTTCATTGCTCAGGTGGGGAAGAGTTGAAAATTTGAATGGATGTTGGTGATGCAGGATTATAATTAACGTGAGGAGGCTGATGTAACACCCGATTTGGAAGCCACATCCTTAACTGGGAATATTACTTAAATTTAAGACTTTTAAGTTTGTCCATCAAACTTTTGAAGAGCCTTTAGTTCATTGTTACTTTTGAATCCATATCCGGAGAAAACAGTGCCACACTTTCTCTAAGAGGATTTCTTTTAATTTAGTGAGAAATTAGGTGTTTTGGCAAAAGAGTTTACAGGACTAACATGCAACCAAGGAAAAGGATTACACTAGAGCACTAGCAAACACCAACCCACATAATTTAGTGAAATGCCATTCATAAATTTTAAGTTATCCACAAGAGAAATAAAAGAGTAAAGGAAGAAAAGAGATTAAAAGAGTAAAGAAAGGAGAAAAGAGAGAAAGAGAGGAGAGAAAAATAGTTACCACCAAGAGTCACATGTTGCCAGCTCTCGAGACACAAAGCTGAACAAAAGGAGGCCCTGTGTGTCTGTTTCTGGTTGCTCCCCAGAGGCGGGCCATCTGGTTCACTCACCACACAATGCCTTCCCAGCCAGAGTGAGGGGGTGTTGCAGCCAATCAATGCTCCAGAGGATGTGGTGTGGGTGGACTACTGGGAGGCAGGACTTCCTTGATTGCCAGGCAGCCACATGGCTCCAGGCCGTGTGCACTCGGTGGACTCAGCTGTGTTGGCTCTGTCATGTGCTTTCTGTGGGGAAGTCTGACCATGTGCCTGCAGCCTTAGGCCTAGCCCTTCTCCAACACTCACTTACAACGAGGTGACTCTGACCCATATAAATTCAATGAGACTGAATCCAGTGTCTAACAGCTGGGCAAGATATAGCCTTCTGGTTCCTTTTGATGACTTTGCAATATGATGCAATGAATCAGACCTTGTTCAACGAATGTTTAACTTTCCTTAACATGTAAATTTGGGAGAGTGAGCAAAACTGACTTCCAGATGGTTTGAAGGTTGCCCAGGGTTATTTTGAAAAAGCTAGTTTGGGAAAAGTGTACTTAAGAAAAATGCGTCAGCTGGGAGAGGGGCAGCACATTTCACTCCACCTTTTTGTACCCAGAAAATCTTCAAACAGCTCAGTAGACTGTGTATTCTCATTTAATTAAAATAATTCTAAAAGGTAACGTACGTAATATTGAATCAGTCAAATGCAGAGACAAATTCCAATCTCAAGAGCTACTCATTTTCTCAATTCTTTTTGTTTCACAGTCTATTTGATAGTTAAACACCATTTGTTTAGGTTCATAATACCACAGCATTGTCATTTCTGTTGTAAAGAATAAAGATCTTGTTCCATTAAAAGCTTTAGTGTACAGAGCTGTAGGAAACTTGTACAATCTCTTTCTTCACATTACCTATTTTTATTTTTCTTTCAGTTTAGTATTGTTTTCACCATACAGCTTTGTCTCCTGCAGATTGTCAAATTTGTCAGAATTCCTTATTTGTTGGAAACTTTTCAAGCATAAAGGTTGTTTTTTTACTAGCAGTTCTAAAAATATATCCTCAGAAGATATGACTTGTATGATGATAATGTAGGCTGCAAGAAGGAACACAACTGAATAATAGAATACTAAAGAAATAAAACTAACTTTTCTTTCATCTATAGAATTCAGCTGGCAGTTCTTCCTTTACATGAGATGTTGAATTTGAGAGGATGCAGTTATTTATTATGATACGTTGTAGTTAGTCAGCATGCCACATATTTTCACTTAAGACCTTTGACTGACCTAGCCATCAGTCTGTCTGGAGATATTAGTTTATTCAGTGTTTATGTGAGCCAGTGGTTTCAGGAAAAATGCTATAAAACACAGCTTTACTCTGACTACTGTCCCTTTCATTGCTTTATTGAAACCTATTTTTATGTTATGAGACTATTTGGGGCATGAGGTTTTATTTATTTTTTTTTAATTATTACGTAGTCTGAAATTCCTAGCACAAGGGGAGCCTGAAATGGAGACTTGTTTCTCTACTATTATACAAATAATAACAACACTTAACAGCCTTTTGTCTCTGAGGTATTAAGACTGCAAATAGAGCTACGTTAATGACTATTAAGTATTTTCAGCATCTTCCCAATGCATGAGTCAAGAAACAGGTAATTTTCTTGGCTTTTTAAAATTTATCTTTGTTAAATATGAAAATTTTATTAAACTGAATAACATTATATTTTTAATGGAAAAAATGTAACATTTTATTTTAAAATTTGAGAGCAGATTGCATTTAAGTTAAGAAATTTCCAAGTATGGGAAGTTATGTTTTCTTTTCTCTGTCTTGTGGAAAATGTGTTGTTATGACAAACGATGTTAATGTAAAGACTATAATGAATATATATGACATTGTCCACAGATGAAAACAGAAGGAGACATTCCATTGCCTATATCCAGTCATTATGTGTCCATGTGATTTTAAACGCATAGTTTTCCACATGAATGTTCTGAATTCTAGCAGGCTAGGACTTCTGAGGTTTTCAGCAATTAGAAGTCACAGAAAAGTTTGACCCAATTTGGTAAAGAAAATATAAGAGCAGAAAGGGGTCTGAAGATAATGAACACATCTGAATTGTTTGGAAGAGAAGAATGAACAACTTCCAAGTTAAAAATGGCCCATCTGACCATTATTATTCTTATGTGCTTCAAATTTTTAAAAACCGTTTCACCAGTCCACTGTCTTCTTGACCATAACATGAAAATTTTTCCCCAGACTTTAAAGATTAATGAATTTAGAATAAACAAACTACAGGATTCTCCTAATAGTATTTTTTCATTAAAAAAAAAAAAGGTTATTATGAACTAAACCCCCCCTTTTTCTTCCTTAGATGCATTGCAGTTTTCTCCCTCTATTCTTCCACTCCGAAAATTTGTTCGCAAAGCTGTTCATCTTAACAGCTATGTCTGACATACAGTCACATAGAACCTTTAAAGTTCAAATTTAGATTAAAGTTTTCTGAAAAATGAAGAAGAGGCACTTAGGAAAAGTATGGAGTTTATTTAGGCAGATGGATAGTTCTTGTTGACAGATCAGAAACCTTTTGAAGGGCAACAATATTTTAGATGAGGTTTCCATGAAAAGAATATACTGTTTTTGCCTTCCTGTACTCCAGATAAACTTAAATCATTTGTGTACTGCAAACAAATGGCTAACAAAATAATTTTACATTTAAGCACTAATTTCTTCCTGATTTTTGAGTTTCTGGCAGGATAAAATTGAACTCTTTTCAGTCTGCAGATCTGCTGTCACTTTAAAAAAGCAACACTTTTTGTCCTACTTATTTCCTACATGCTTTCTTAACCATGCATAAAGCAATGTCTTCATTTTCCTATCTTCCTGAGGGCTTGCTATCATTGTTCCTGAAATAAAAAGGTATGATAGTTAAAATGACTTTTTAAAAACATTCAGTGCTCCATCAAATATCAGTGGTCAAAATCTCCTCATTTTTTTTTTAATTATTACAAAACAGAGGATAGAAATTAAAACAAACTTCATTATAAATATGAGCGTGTGCTTTTTATTTTTTATTACATGATTTGTCACTTTTACTGAGTTCCACAGGTTCTTCTGTTCTTGCCCTGGGGAGGCCATCGATTACTAGAATTTAAATTTGTAGCATAATTATGATATGTCCGTTCATAATGCGGCTTCAAGAAGTATGAGATGATACATCTGGTATAGCTCTCATCCTGTTGATCAAGAAACTTCAGAGAAATTCTGGAGACTTCCAGCTTGAACTTCCTAATGCTGAGCAGGATGCTAAACCTGAATTTTTCACCTAGTACAATGTTCCATCTAGTTGGCTAGAACAGTATATGTAGATACAACTTAATCTTTCTAAATAACATTGGCGACATTCCAGGAGCTGTCTGTTTCTCCAAATATTTGTGTGCTATGGGAATACAGATTGGGTTTGTTCTCTATTAAGAATGAAGCTTTTGTAATTGGACCGAGGGACAGAAAGGGGCAGTTCTGAGATGACCAGAAGCAAAACTGGGAGTTCAGATAGCTTTTGATTCACACCAAAGAACATTTAATTTAATATTCTTCAATAGCAGAACTGGGGGGTTGGACTGAAGTCTTATATTTACAACAGTCTTGCCTATATTCAGCCTTATCATATTCTCTCTACCCTTTTTCTCTTCTTCCAAACCCATTGAGATAGTGATTTGCTGCTGCTCTGGCCCATAAAGATGCATTGAAAATCTGATCTGGGAAATCAGTATGATTTTTGCCACAATGAATCAGTTCAACCCACACTGCATAAAATGAGTAGACATAAAGTGCATTTCAGGACATGATATGGCCTTGTACTGTCTCCTGTGACAGTGCATGGAATTGCTCTAAAGAAAGGAGCTAGAGTCTTGTTTTTACATTGTGAGGCAGAGACATTTCACCTGAAAACTGTAATTTCTCCTATTTTTGTTGTTCATTCTCCATGACTACTGGTCTCTGTGAGGTCAATATAAGCCACATCCTTGCCAGAGTTAGCCTTTTTGCAACCATACCAACTAAGCCTGTGAATGTTTGTCTTTTGAATGTCTATCTTTGAGATCTACCAACTCATACCTTGCAGATTTTTAAGTCGATAATTTCTCAGGTGTGTCATTCTATATAAACTGTACCCCAAAAGACACATGGAAAGGAAGAAAGAAGAAACAACTCAATACAATATAAGGACAGGTAATCAGTGACAATATCAGGAGCAGATGCAGCACACTTAACAGTTTCACAGGTGTTCACAGAAATGACTTTAAAATAAAACACACTTCTCTTCAGTACTCCTTAATTTTTTTTCTTAGAGCTCTTTAAATTTTATATACTTCAAACTAAACTAGAAAATGTATACAGAAAAGGTAACTGGAGATTAGTGGGATATAATTGGCTTAAAATTCAGCATGCTGTTTGATTCTGGGAATCATGATGAGCCATGGTGATGATGAGGGTTAAGTTATATCACATAATCATTTAGTTTTGGACTCCTGGAAAAGGCATCCAGAATTAAAATTGATATACACAAGATCTTCAGGTTGCAAAAAAGGCTGAAAATTTAGCCCTAATTGGTTTCAACATGTATAATTCTTTCTCAGCATTATGTGTTGGATTTTGTCATTTTCTGACTACCTGGATATTGTGCTATCAGACAGAAACACAGTACATACACCACCCATTCTCTTCATGCTGGTGCTTTTCTGACTTCTGTTTTAGGTGTTTATTGAGGGGAATGGGCAGAGTGATAATGCACACATTTTTCATGCGTATCTGCTGTTATGCTATTAACATTAATCCTTTGATTTCCTATCAAATTGCAGAATGGAAAGGTTTCCTTCTGCTCAGGTGCTGTAACATCTGGAAGACAGAATAGATGTAATTTTCATATTTTAGATAATATTTGGATGATTTTTTTTTCCTGGAAATTTTAACACAGATTTTTCCATTGCATAGCTTGTAAAATTATGTGTACTTTCTTTTCTTTGTAAGCTAGACCTTCCTAAAATCCTTACTTGCATTCAGGAGGAGTTGCACCTGCAAGTTCAAAGAACAAGCTGGAAAGTATGCATGACACTGCTATTTTGAACTACCTTTACAATGCAAACCTTACACTATTTGTCTTTATTTAACCTGATCCTCAGCACCTTTTTTTTTTTTTCTTATGCTAGTGCACACTTCGTTTCTTAAGAAAATGAGCTCTGCCTGCCTTACTTTATCAAAATCTTCAGGATCAGACCTGATAACATTTAGCTTTTGGCTTTCCAGATTTAGCAGAAAAATACATCTAGCCAACAGGCTAAAGTTTTTGCTGTATTATTTGAGAACTAATGTAGCTATAATTCTTACCTTATATCAAATCCCAGTATTAACTTCCCTGTACCAATTTCCACTTTAATCTGAGTAGCAAAGGCATGCAAGACACTTTCGCATTCCTTTGTTATCATTTGCAGTTCCTCTCTTTTAATTTCGTCTGTATCAGTATGTTTTCCAGTGGTTTATCCTGTGAGTCTTCGTACTTGTTGATTTCTTTGCACTGTAGAAGGAGAAATTATATGGGTCTCCTGAAAACTTAGGAAAAATCGCTGGAACGTATTGGTAAAATATCAGGGCTTGAGTAATTTAGCCTACAATCTCACTTCAAATGTTGAAGTTACCCTTCTGAGTAAAACTGACATAGAAGTTCTTGTTTATGTCTCCAGCTAAACTAATTGATTTGGACTGAAAGCACTTTTAAACTAAAAAGAAGGGGGTTTGTCTATGTACAAAGAGAGAGATATTTTGCCAAATAAAAGTGCTGTTCATTCATTTGGGGAGGGGGGGAAGGTTATTCTACTTTTCTCTAAAGATTGATTCTGTGCTCTCTAATGCAAGGCACTGTAAAGATAAACCACTTGTGGGATCCTACTTTGCCTCTTCTGAGATAAATCTTCCCATCTTTTCTTCCACTTACTAACAACTGATACTAGGTCTACGTGTCGTATCACCATTAAAAGCACCACTGGTAAATGTGGAGCTGTTCTTGTATTCCAGAGGGATGACTGTATGGGTCTGACAGTGAGCCACAAAGATGGCTTCAGCAGATTAAAATAACTGTCATTCGATGCCAGTATTCAGTGATTTAGGGACTTCCTGAGATTCTGGTGTTTTGACCTTGGCCAGCAGCCAGACACCCACTCAGTTGCCTTCTCAATCCTCCTCTTCAACATGGCAGGGAAAAAAACAGGATGAAAGCTCATGGGTCTGGTGTGTGCTCCTTCATGTGCTGCAGGTGGATATGTGCTCCCCCACAGACCTCCATGGGCTGCAGGGGGACAGCCTGCCTCACCATGATCTTCATCATGGGCTGCAGGGGATTCTCTGTTCTGGTGCCTGGAGCACCTCCTCCCACTTCTTCATTGGCCTAGGTGCCTGCAGGGCTGATGATCTAACATATTCTCACTATAGAAACCATGCTGGGGACCCCTCAGGGATTCAGGCAAGGGGTATCAACGATTGAAATAAAACATCACAACGAGCTTAGTTTGGGAACTGTGCTTTGTCTTCCATGTTCTTCTCTCCTTTCTCTCAGAGTGAGCCCCCTTTGTTGATACATCTCTGTGACTTACAGTACATGTTGCGAGAAAGCTTAGGTGTCTCAAAAATCCCCTTATTCTCCTGCCAGTTAGAGTGAAGCCCAATCAGCCTCTTCCAAATAATCTTTTGGCTCTCATGTTCTCAGCTTTTATTTACATTCTGTCACAGTGTTTCAAGGACTCTTTGGTCCTAAAATTGGAACATTCACAATACATTCACATATGCTATGAACATGAGGCTTCTTCTGGGGTCAAATCTCACTTATCCTTTTTCTCCAATTTTGGTTTTGAGGCAGTTATGCCAATATGTGACAGCAACACTCACTTCACAGAATCAACTAGGTTGGAAAAGGCCTCTGAGATCATCAAGTCCAATCTATGACCAAACACCACCATGTCAACTAGACCATGGCACTAAATGTTATATCCAGTCTTTTGTTAAACACAGGACAGTATCTCCACCACCTCCCTGTGCAGTCCATTGTAATGTTTAATCACATTTTCTGTGAAGAAATTCCTCTCAATGTTCAACCTAAACCCTCCTTGATGCAGCTTGATGACAAGAGGACACTATGTCCTCTTGTCCTATCACTAATTGCCTGGGAGAAAAGACCGATACCCACTGGGCTACACCCTCCTTTCAGATAATTGTAGAGAACAATAAGGTCACTCCCGAGCCTCCTCTTCTCCGGGTTAAATAACTCCAGCTCGCTCAGCCACTCCTCATACGACTTAACTCTCTAACTTCTCTTTGCTAACTTCTCTCTAATTTTACTCCCTCAGAGATGCTGTGCAATAGTTTTTACTGTTCTACGTTTAAATCAAGGCACTACACTCTTGGCTGTGCAGCCCAGGTGTTCCCTGAAGTGGATCAGTTGGAGATGGCTGGAACCAGCTGTATCCAGCATGGGACAGTCCCAAGCGCTCCTCACAGAGGTCCCTGTGGCACCCCTCTCAATCCCTCCCCCTCGCTCCAGTATTCACCTCCTCCATGACAGCCATGATTTTATCCCTCATTAACATTTATATCCCTCTCCAAGGGATCCCTGTTCCAAGCTGAAAAAACCCTATTTGCCTCATTTTGCCCCAAGAAGAATGAGGACAATATCAACCATCCTTGTTTCCTTTCACTGCACCTTTCCCAGAACCCTGCTTTTGCAGTGGCAGCTTGGCTGTGTGCATGGAGAGAGAGACTGAAACATGAACTGAGGCAGGCATGTTCTCCAAATGGCATTCAACACACCAAGATTTCCCAAGAAAAGAAGATAAAGTCTAGCTTTTTGCTTTGTTCTTGCCTGTAGACAATCTTCAGTCCTGGCATGCAGTGTCAATGCTCTCAAATATTCTTACTTCACAGAATCAATTAGGTTGTAAAAGTCCTCTGAGATCATTGAGTTCAACCTATACAGAGTTGAACTGAGTACAGAGTTAAGAGTTCAATCCTCTGATTTTCCAAGGTAAGAATACCACTTGACATCTCCATGTTAGTTTTTATCTGTAGTGAAATAAACTATCAATATTAGGATAGCATATAAAATAAAATTTTATACTTGAACAATGATTAAAATTTTAGGTTTATGGAGTAATATGTATTTTTATATACATTATTGCTCCCTGTTTTGAGGAGCTCATGACAGCTGAGTGACTTTAACATTTGAACATTTCTGAACCACGGATGGGTTTTTTTAATGGGTGAAAGTTATTTACCAGCATGAAATAACAATGAGTTTCTTATACTTCTTGAAATGTAAAGCAAAACAATTACTCTGTTAAGGAATCAAATTATTTAAGTAGCAAGTGGAATTTGTTACTCTTTAAAGTAATTTTTTAAAATTAATAAAACATTACTTAAGTAAATTTAATGCTTATATCTCAAATGCAATGTAATAAATGTCACAGAAATGAATAAGTCATTACTTAATTTAAGTTTTAACGATAGATCTTTTGTGAACCAGATAATTTTTGCCCAGAGAGCCTGTGGCTCCTCATGCAGTAGACACTGAGTATCAGATGAATCCAGCTTTATCAGTTGGCTTCCTGAACTAGGCTGGGGTGGCAAGAGAGGAGTGGCTGGTACCATCACTACCTACCAGACTCAGTAAAAAAGGAAGAGCTGATGAAACTGATGGATCTAATCAGTCTGCTCCATTGCACTTCCTATTTTAGGTGCAGCACCATCCCTGCCGTAGTTACACATCTTGCATAATTTTCTGTGGGCTGTATTGTTTAAAATGATTTCTGTTAGAACAGTGGTTGCACTGCAGAGTAGAAACTTGCTGGAGATCACTTCAGAAAACCATTATTCTGTTTGACAGGGTCTTGCAATCTTTCTACATCTGTGCTGGTTTAAAAGTAAATTGGTGGGAGAAACGAACCCAGTTTGGAGAGACCACAAGTTAGAGCTACAATTTTACTAAAAGGATCACAATACATACAAGGACACAAGATAACAAAACTGCTTTGATCCATAAGAACAAAGTACAACCCAAACCCCTGGGCCAGGGACAGCACAGTCCTCGTGAGCTCCTGTGCCAAACACTGTATGGTGCCCCTGGGTGCAGAGCGTAAGGAAAGGAAAAACCTGGTAGCTGGGCTGATGGTCCTGTTGAAGACAGCAGTTCTGTTGAAGAAATGGTAGCAGTCTCCTCAAGAGTGAGAGCCACAGTCCTGCTGGAGTTCTGTTCCCCCGTTGGATCCAATGAGGTGGTACCCCAGTCTCAATCCTCAAAGATTATATATCCCCAGTACCTTCCCCAAGGCAGGAAGTTTCATAATGAATGTTCTATCTCTGTGAGTCCTGGGATATTTTGAATTCTTTGATGATGTGGGGCATTGTAACTGCCTATTGTGTCAGTGCAGCTGGGCCCATTAGCAGGGAGGATCCCTCCAGCTGGGTGTGGAGGTGTTAATGTCTCCCCAGATCTCTTTCCTTATCTGTTGTGGCCTGGGGTGTGAAATGTGCTCTGGGCAGCTGTTACCAATGATTTATTATTAACAGCCCATCATGAATGACATAGAGGGTATAGAATATACAGGTTTTGGTTATACCCTCATAGTGATAAATCAATCCCAGCCCCTGTAACTGTGACAACATGCCAGATGAAAATTTGGCAGACCCCAGAGATCTGCTCTTGGGGCAACCTGGGAAGATGTAACTGAGATTCCAGAACTGCAAATGGACATGCTTCCCAGATTAGAAGCCTCCCTAGTGTGAACTGCCTGATGCAAACCTGGAGAGATCTGCAAGCCAAAAGAGCATTTTGATACATCATGAACTCTGAGGCAGAATTTTGACTACATGCTTTTTAAAAAATTCCTTTTCTTGCAGATTTGATACACCAACTTCCACTCCCAAGTAGGTGTTTTTCCAAATTGCTTTCTTTACCTCACTGTCCCTCTGTGTTCTTCTAATGTAAAGAACTGGACTGATGCATGGTTACAAATGCTTTGTGCTTTCCTCCTAGTCAGTTATCCTAGATGTTCTTTTTAGAAGTCCCAGCTTGAGCTGCCAATCTTGGCTCTTCAGACATTTCGGAGGAGGCAAGGAGTCTAATCATTATAGGATTTTTTAAATTCAAAAGCTTCTACACATGGAAACTGAAGAACAACCACATTAAGTCTAAATACTGAATCAAAACACTGTACTTAATGTAAAAACCTTCCTTTGTTTTTTTATATTTCCTAGTACTCAGTGTATAGTCAGTGAATAGCTGAGTTTTATAAGGAATGTTTAAATTATATTTAATACAGTAGGTTTTTAAATTGCATCAATAAATACTATTTAGTAGGATACGTGTGCTAATAATTTCTATGAAAAGCAATTGAGAACTTCCAAAAATTGGTAATTAAGCATGATTTAAATTTATTCTGTCTGCTGACGTAAAAACTGCTTATCACAAACCATAGGCACTTCCACACTGGTTTTGTGTTCCTGTCTACATTTAATTACATAAATGATTGCATTTTATTTCACCTTTCAAAACTCTGTATGTAACAAGGGTACAATGTATTAAGCATGACAAGTGATACAGGGTATTTTCATCAAATCCAACAATACTGGATCATAATTACTTTTTAATCTTGTAAATGACTTAACAGCATTAGATGACAGTAACTTTATATCTTCCTCCTGAAAAATTCTGTATGGGAAATAAACTGTTCAAGTGAGTTAGAACTTAAGGAGCTCTTGACTCCTACTTCTCCTAGGGCTGGGACTTTGGCAGTTCTGGTAAAGGACTAGCGTCAAAGCTCATCAGTTCCACAGAGACAGAGAGCCAGAAGGAAATTAAATTATTAATCTGTGTCTGCACTAGGTCTGACAAAAGCCTTCAGCTGTGCTTTTTTCCCATTTCCATCTAGCTCCAAATGAGCCAAGTCGTGACTGATTCTCACCTTTAGATGGTTAATTGACAGTGCTTGGTGAGCTAGTCAGCACCCTTTCCTTTATATGGATTTTTTATTAGAACTGGGCAATCCACAAAATCTGGAATACTTACTAAAACGCTTTTATTTTTAAATAAACTTGCACTACTGAAAGTAGTCACGTGTCCATTGGAAGCTTTAACTTCAGGGTTGCTGGAGACTTCAGGCCATCAACGATCTCTTGTTGCAGGGCAATGTTGCTGTGCAATGTACCCTACAGTATAGAAGCTGGAAAACTTGGAGAGATACAGCTTGACACATCTTTTTGTGCTTTTATTTTCAGGCTCCTTTGATAGGGAACTTTCTTGAATTTTGTGGCCTCAGAGGTCTGTAAGGAGGCCTTCCTCCAAACCTTACAAAGAGTTTGAGTGATATGCTAGGGAAATGGAATAACCAAGCGTTCCATTTCATCCCTCTACAAAAGTTTTGTATAGAAATATATTATTTTTCCTTGCCTGTGTATAATATCGTTTTCTCTTTGCAAGATGGTGATATTTGTAATTAGCCTTTCAAATCAAGAAGTCTTCTTCTGAATTTTTCAATTTCATCCAGAAAAAATGTTTAGAATTTTTATTATGGATGATCATAGGGCTGGAAGAATACCTCTTCTATGAAGACATGTTGAGAGAATTAGGGTTGTTCAACATGGAGAAGAGAAGGCTCCCAGGGAGATCTCAAAGCACCTTCCAGTACCTAAAGGGGCCTACAAGAGAGCTGGAGAGGGACTTTTGACAAGGGCATGTAGTGCTAAAACAGGGAGAAATGGCTTTAAACTGAAAGAAGATAGATTTAGATTAAAAATTAGGAAGAAGTTATTTACTGTGAGAGTGGTGAGGCACTGGAACAGGTTGCCCAGAGAAGTTGTGGATTCCTGTGTTCAAGGCCATGTTGGATGGAGCTTTGAGCAACTTGATCTAGTGAAAGCTGTCTCTGACCTTTGGAACTGAATGATCTTTAATATTCCTTCCACCACAAGTCATTCTATGATTTTATGATTACCTGTAATTTCCTATGGTTGTCTTTGTCCAAGAAACAATAAATAGATTAGAGGCTAATTCAATGTGCATTTCTAGAATTACTTGATTGAAAAAAATCAACAATTCATGTGAACACATTTTGATTTTTGAAAGAATTTAATTAAGATGTCAAAGTGCTTAATTTAAATTAAATTAAGATTTATATTTCAAATAGACAAATAATTAATTTTAAATACTGACTTTATTTTTATTTTTTTTTTCTGGCTGTGTCATATATAAATAAATTCCACCTTAAGCACATTAATTATGATTGGAGAAAAGACCCCAAAAATTAACCATTGCTGCTGAGTTAGAAGGCCCTAGTGCCAGTAAGTGTTTTTCCACCGACATTTTTGAAGCAGAAGAACTGAGAACAGTACCAAGAAAAGTGATCAGCTATGGGATGGTAATAAAACTCATATCAATTTTGTTGGAAATTCCAGCAGAGCTAGTGGGCAAAAGGAGCCATGTTGAAGGCCAAGTGTTGGGTAAAGAGTGTTGTCAGCTTTTATTTTTACATAATGCAGAGATTTCACTTTACCTAAAGAAAATCAAGGATAGAAATTAAATGAAAATTTTTATATATGCACATACATATACATATATATATTTGGTCCACTAACTCCCAAGATATTATAATGTTTTCTCCTCATTTTGGCTATGACTTTATTTGAGAATCCCAGCATTATTTACTGGATAGAAGTTTCATTTTTCAGAAGGAAATTATTGTTTCTGACTGCATTTCCCAGTCTGCTGTGTCTCACATATATAACTTGAACATCCTTTAAATCAGTACAACATACTGTGGCCAACCACTCACTGTTTTTCATGACTGAAAAGCGATCAAATGATTGCATAAATATATATACATATGTATAGATATACATATAACATTTTTCTACTCCCTTCCTGAGCGTGAAAAAAACGGTATGAAATCTGAATCCTCAATGCATCACCTCCAATTAAATTAATGAACAGACAAATGGAGAATTAATAACATTTTATTTTAAAATTTATTTCTATAAAAATAATCACTTCACACAAATCTTGATTTGATGAAGGAGAGGGATTATAAAGCAATACTGATGGCACTGTTACACAACTGTTATTTATTTCAGAATATTTTTAGTTTTTCTGTAGTGGATAAATTCAAGACAAATAACGAAGTATTCTCTCTGTGAAATTCCAGAGCATTTTTGGCTTTCAGTTCTTGCATTGAAATGGGAATGATGAATTCCAAATTCTTTGAATAAATACCTTGAAAAATAATTTATAAATTTTTTATTCAAGTTGACTTCTATAGTAAATAGATAACTGTTGTGGCTTTAAGTAGCCAGAGTTTTTTATTAGCTGGGGGGGCTATGAGAG